>JAQGAO010003999.1:0-15954 GCA_034697705.1 Ommatoiulus sabulosus | reverse complement strand
CAGGTATTTGTCGATTTCTGGAACGACCCACGTGGGGTGGCATGGGGTGCAAATCGCACTGTAGGAGTCCCCCTTAATACAGGGTTATTACAAAAGAATCATCGGGTTTTAAAAATATATATTTTGGTAAGTATTACAGATACAGTGCAAAAGTAACAGACACAAAAAGAAAGGGGAGAAGTCCAAGTTTAAAATGCGCACTTGCAAACTTTGCTTTAAACGCCCAAGTGGCAGCACGAAATCTGTATCCAAAATGGCGACTATGCTGCAGAAAGCGCTTTGTGTGTTCGAGTTTGTGAGGTATTTACCGATTGTTACGGTGCAACGTAATTTTTGAAGACAGTACGGAGCACCAGGGCATAATGTGCCACCAATCCTCGTGTGACACGAGGATCTCACATGTAATTTTCATGTGTAATTCATGTGATGGTATGATAATAAAACTTGGACATTTTCACTTTCTTTTCATGTATAATTTACTATTGTATCTATAATACTTTCCAAAATATATCGTTTTTAAAACCCGATGTTTTTTTTATAATAACCCTGTATCAATGGCCCGACTGTCAAATTGCTGTATTTCTTCTTTAGTTTATATTTTCTGTAAGGTGTGTGGTTTATCAGAAGACTGCAATAACTAATTTACAGTGCATATGTGTGAACTTTTTACATTTGCATTTGAAACTTCTCTCCTTCTCCGTTCTCCCCCCCCCCCCCCAATCTCATGAAAATCCGGCATGCAATTTTAATAGGCTGTCAACATAACATACTTTCTGATTAATTTAAATAGTTAATGCTTTATACAATTAGGATGATGATATCCAGCGAAAGAGCCATTTCGATTATTAGGTTGAAATAAACAATCGCTAAAATTTGTCCAATTTCTGTGATGGACTGAACAACGACAATTACAAATTACCTCTCAACTTCAAACAATGTATTGTTGGGAATTTCTGACGAAACTCCACAAAATTAAACCAATGGACACTGTGATTATACAGAGTTACGTATTTCATCGTTCCAACAAAAGAACGTGCCTCCGGGTAATTTTCGCCAATGGAATGTCATGTGATAATGGCATGCCGCATCGGCATAAGGTCCATTGTGATGATGCTGCTGCACATAAATATTTTCAGTAAGATTCTATACTTACTGTATTGCATGCCTTCTGGAGTATTTCTCGGATATCCACAAAAAGTCTGAGCATAAGCACATTTTCGAAAAACATATAATGTACGCAATGCGTACATTTTGCTAAAACTTTATGCGCTTATGCAATGCATTTTATATCGCCAATAAGTTGATCCTCTTAATGTGCGTGTTCCTCTATTACTCATCCGAATTTTTAATGTAAAATTGCATTAATGGAAAATCCATTTATGCATAGCCGGCATTAGTTTGTTTATTGAAACAGGGCGACGCGTCGGAAACGACATTCTTGGATTAAGGGGAAATGTTTTATCAAAAACTGCCACAGGCTACATGCGTTGCAGAAAATCGCGTTTCACTGTGTAATTACGCATATGCAATTCTGAATAAATGCTATTTAAAGATGGGATAATTTTTGTTGACAATGCAAATTTCGTATAATAAACATCTAAAGCGGCCTCGCGTCCAATTATATATAAATACATGTACCGTTCAACATATGCAATATAGGCAAGAGTAATTAGCATAGGAACCGCGAGTTATTTAATTACTAAATTTTATATTCGTGGCACATGTTTTATGCTTAAAATGTGATGACCAAATGGATGTAATTTAAATAGTGTAGTGTGCAAACAAGCGTTTTTACACGCTCGCTCACTGCATTCAGTTTAAAGTGCATACAATACATGTACATTGTACACTGTACAATGTATATGATGTGCTATGCTGTAATTCATCTCAGTACACTATGCAGCATATACTGTATAGTAAGATAACACAATTTCTTCATTGTATTAATTCAGTTTTTCATTTATGGTTATGTAGTCTCTGCAAGTATTTCTTATTACATGTAGAGCATTGCTGTGGTAGCTAATGTTTTACATTATTTTGTACTCCTGCTCTATGCATTTTTTTCTGTTATTCTTCAATATGGATGCATTTATTCTCTATAAAGGTCGTAACATTATGCCTACATGTGGGTTCATTGCGATGCCTTTCAAAGAATTCTAACAATAAAATATTTTAAATTACATAATAGGTTTGACATTTCTCTTCTGGGTAATGATAACGACTTTCTGTTGTATTAAAAGGTAATTGAAAAGTTGCCAACATCAGTTTAAAATATTATCTTAATTTGAATTGACATTGAATAGTCTAAAATAAAGTCGAGCCATTCCTCAAGTGGTTGGTATGACCAGGAAATAACCGCGAGACTTCGTTATTTTAAAAACAGAAATTTATTGCTAATCGATGTTTCAACGAACCTCGTCTTCTTCGCAAATGCATCAGGTGAAAGCATTTTAAAATTGGATGCAATTTTCGATTAAATTTGATATCATAATATAGCATGGATTACAAATCATTTTTAACGTTTTCACTTGTTTGTTGTAGTTCCTGGAGAAGACCCATTACGTCGATTCGCCCAGTATTTACAATAAATATCTGTTTTTGGAATTAGCGAAGTCTCGCTTTTCTTTTTTGAATAGTTAACCTAATTATGGCAACTAACGTAGGCCTACTGTATAAGTGCTAAACAATTAAAGCACTTAAGACCATTTGGGATGTGTTAAACTGCTGGGATGTGTTAAACATCTTGAAAAGGTCAAAGCACCTTATTAACTGTCTTAAATTTAATTAATTCTTGTATTTCGACGCTATACAGTATTTTCATTATCAGCAAACAATGTTTGAAAATTATTCGATAATGATTCACGGTAAAAAAAAAGATTAAATTTTTTTATAAGTGTCATTGTTGTAAATATTGGACAGGGGAATCTAAAACAAGAACGATTTGGATCTGTAAATCCCAAGGAAGAAAAAACAAAAGTTACTTAAAAATATTTAATATTTAACTTTATTTCTGAAAATGAGTTTTCAAAAAAGTCAGAAAAAAAATCGAAATTAAAATTTATTTTTTTCATTGTTATTTACTGTCGTGGTCTAATGTACAGTATACGAGAAGTTCTTGCTCATGACGTTAAATTCAGAACATTTACTTAGGAACTACTTTTATGAACTAGGTCCATTTATAGCTTCATGATTTCATATAGGCTACTGTATTTACTTTTCCCCGTAACATTATTTGCTCTTTTTGTTTATTGACTGCGATTAGTAGCCTACCGTATAGATCAAAGTCAAGTTGTCGAATCCATTTGAGCAAAACAGCTAACTTTTAGAATGTTTGCAAAGTTTTTGTACTTCATTAGTTCTAAGTTTGCAAATTACTATAGGGCACGAGATAATGGAATCCTGATTAAAGAGATAGTATATTTATTTGCTTTCGTGAATTACGGTATTCTTCTTTTTGTTCATCTTTATTAATATCTCCAGCACCAGGGTTATTTTATTGATATAATTTATTATAACAATGCCAACAATGTCAGTGTCTTTGTCAGGGGAAATCAGTGTCATTTAGCAGCTTCGCAGATTGCACCGTAGGCACTATAGCCACGATAATATTTAAATGAATATTGTATGATTAAGGCTCAGAAAATGTCATGTGCCTTGTAAGATTCAAAATTGTTGTATCGTTTTTTAATTTTTTTAATTTCACATTTATGATTTAGCTTAATTCGGTAAAACAATAATCTGACAAGCGCTATTGCTAAATGCCAATGATCATTATGAATGAAATATTTTCCTGATATTTCTATAAGCAGGTGTAATATTTTGAGGAGAAATCTAAGAAGCCTTACATCTGGACACATCTAGCAAGGAGACACCAATTGATACTTTCATTGATCAACTTTCAAAGCTAAAAGAAAGAAAAAAAACCTACTTTTAATTGAAGTAAAGTTCCTAAAAAGGTCTAAACTTTTTGGTTCTATCAACGTTAAATGGTTCCACTTGTTTAAAAAAATGAAATTTAGGAATATTTTTGAAGAATGTTATAACATTTAGACAAGAAACGTTTCATCACGAGAATAACCCAAAAACGATGCAGCGTGCATATGAGCCAAAATATATTAAGACAGTATATGCTTTCGTTCTTAGTACATACATGTAACTTGATATACGCACTTGAAAATTCACATGAAAATAGAGATCCATTTTGGATTGGAGTGATGTTTCGAGTTAAAAGGCTCGAGATACAACTGTAGCTATTTGTGCAACAATCTGTAATGCAACATTTATTCTATATGCGAATCACTAGATATGATGCTTAGAACTAACATTAAATATGAATGAAATACCTTTTATGTGCATCGAGCACAAACGTACATTTTTATGAATGTTATAATGGTATTTTGCTATGTGCTTTATTCATGCGAGCGTTTTAAACATTTCTGACTTGTGGTTGTATGATACAAAAGGTCGGACAAAAGGTATGACCTGTATGTTAGTCATTTTCAAGTGAAGTTTTAAACTTGGCACCTTTTTAGTACTATACTTTTTGGCCTTTAATACCTTAAGGACTTTTTTATTCAACATTTGCTGATGCCGCCGTATTAATTGCATCATTTAAAACTGTTTTTGCATGCTTTTTCACCACTTAGTTTTTAAAGTACATTTATTTTGCATGATATAGTCGATGCCCTAGCTCTGTTAATGTTTTATGCTTTATTTTCTCTGAAATCTGTTCACGGAATTCTATTACGCTATGAAATCTATCAGTTTTATATGGGATCTGACAGGAACTTTAATGTTGTTAATTTTATGATTTAAGGGAAGGGGTCAAGTGCTTTCTATTTCGCATTAGCGTTGTTGCAGGTCAGGTTCAACAGCTTGTTTTGGGAAGTGTTTAAATCACTGCATTTTAATAGTCCTGCCACACATGGGATAGCATACAGGAATTGCTATTTGTACTCTATTTGATGACAAGTTTCGAATACGTGTTTCAATTTGTAGCAGCTGTGGCAATATCCCATTTTAAGATGCACTTTCTGTTGCTAATCTTTGAAAGATTTAAACACGGGTAAACGATAAACGATTGTTTCCAAGTTTCATTCTTACGAAACACAAACAGCTTTGTCTGCAGTTAAGTAGAAAGATTTACCAAAAATAGCAAGAAAACAAGCTTCTTGTAAATATTTTTATGAATCGTTATCTAAGTTTTAACAAGTTCAGAAACATCCTGTTTCTTTCGTTGGCATACATGCACATGTTTGTAATGTAAGAAAAGCTGATATGTGGAGGGATGGAGGGATGGCTCAAAATGTTTCGCAACAACTTTTGATCCACTCACCCGATTGCTCCAAGCATTTTATTACATCTATACAGTATGTCCCTAGTAAACAGTAATGCACTTTTAAATTTCGTTTCAATGTTTTAGGTGTTTGTTTGCCGATATTTAAGGTCTTGTTATTACTCTTATCATTTAGTATGCAGTATTTTGATAATAATGATGTTAATAAATACCTGCTTTACCAGAGGTTAAGCCATACGAAACGCACACATCTTCGAGAGATTTCACTTCAGAATCTTAAAAGCATTATTTGTCCAATTTACTAATGGAACACACTTTTTAGGATTTTTGAATGATAAAACTTTTGAAATACCCCATAAATGGACAATTATATTCTTATCATTATTTTTTCATTATCTAAAAATGCACCATCTCCCCATTTTTCTTCGTCCAAACGCACCTCGTAAAGCTGAACAGTTTTTTTTATCTAAATATCTAAAGGACTCTGTGGACCTATATCAAAACCTGATAACAGAATTACAGGGCTTTTAAACAGATGAAAATCTAACGAAGTTGATATTATTTTGTAATGTTCTAGGTGGACTAGTTTCTGTCCTAAAAGAATGCTCGCATATAACGTATCTCATAGCTTAAGAATTAAACGCGGATTAATTATATTGAATTGGAGCAAGCTTATAACCGGGAAGTACTCCCGAGGCCATAATTAGTATGCGAGTTGGGATGAATGCTTCTATGTGAGCTCTAGCTTGGAGGGAACGGGCTTAATGGTCATTGTTGATTCTGCCTAATTACAAGCTTGGTGACAAATCCGAGTGAATGACCTCGGGATATGGTTTTAATCTGATAATTGGTAATGCGATTCATATTCTGTGGCTTTCAAGTAGAAATGCAGTTAAAATTCCCTGCAGAAATATGTTGACTGCGCATTTCATCCCCTCCCTGTTAAATTTATTTAGCAATTAAACGCACTGTAAAAACCATAAATGGCCCGCTAGTCATAGATGTTTGTTATGAAAGTGCCGGGTGAAAATGAACGTTACAGTATTTTGGAAAATTTGCAAACGTCATTAATAGAGTTGACTTTTCAGCCCAAATTGGGCTGAACATTTTCTCTAGAGAAATTTGTCGAGAGGAAAGTTTGTAGGGCATTGCACTTTCTGCGAATATACGACGAAAATAATTCGGTATTATGGATTGTTTTACGACCATGCTAACAATACATGGTTAAGATAAAGTATAGAATAACTTGTGCTCATGTTCAACGCTGAACAAAAATTTATTTTTGAGACCAGTGAGGACTAAAAATTACTAAAAATGTAGAAGAAAATGAAAAGTTATCCGATTATTTCAATTACACGTACTTTGTAAACTTCGAACTTTAATAGTTACAGCTCTATTAAAGCTCGAAGTTTACAAAGCACATGTACAGAGAATCATTGAAAGAAACAGCTTAGTGCAAGTTCGGAGATAGCTACTGGCTACTTGGTTATTGCATGCGATAGGCGGCTATATATGGGGCTGATGAAATTTAATTAGCGAAATGAGAATTAGCACACATAGAGAGAGAGAATATAACGTGAGGCGTTGTAATTTTGATATGCTTACGCGTCATATAGCCTACACGTGTGGATAGCACCTGTCGGAGCTCGTATCATCAATAAAATTGCTCGTGTTCCCTCTAAGAGAAATTGCGTGGCAGCTACTGTACATTAGTTTGTTTTTCAGTTCACATTTTTTTTTTATAATTTAGATATCCAAATTGCACTCGTGGGGATATTGATTGTTTGATTTTGGCCGAACTAGAGAAGATTATAATGTATGAAATGCTACGTGCACCAACCTAGTTAATGATCCAGCGGAGCGAAATTTGATTACAGTAAAACCTGTTAAGAGTGACCATAAAAAAAATGAAATGTTGGTCACTGTACATGCACAGGTGGTCACTACACAAAGAAGGCCTGAATTAAATTAAAATGAACATGCACACTGTACTTGTACATGTAGACTGTAATACATGTAGTAAAAAGCACAAAACCAAAAAAAGTACAGAATCATCATGTCCATGTAGTAAAAAGCACAAAACCAAAAAAAGTACAGAATCATCATGTCCATATGTGCACTACATACGGTATATTTATTTCCTTATTACACATTTGTTTTATTTAAAGAAAAAATAATCAAGTTTTCCTTGTTCTAAATGCTTTTTGCTTCTTATGATCATGTTTTCAGTGATTTTTTTCGATCTGAATAACATAATTAGCTGAATTATTTGAGAACCACTGGGGTTAAAGCCGGATGTAAGGTGACTCATCTGTTATCTGGTCACTTTATAAGGTACATTGGCAATGTAAAAATTGCAAAAAATACAACACACACTGGTCACTGTACACAATAGACAGGTGGTCACTATACACCACTAAAAAGTGGTCAACATAAACAGGTGGTCACCATTCAAAGGTGGTCACTTTTCCAGGTTTTACTGTATTTGTATTCGCTATCATTATTTGTTTGTAACCAGAATACAATTTTGAAACGTATTAAGATGGTTTATTACACCTATACTCGCAATGAGAAAAATATTATTGTACACTTCTATCCAAATATTTTCTTCACACAGCATACAGAATATACGAGGTCACGTATATGCCCCTAATAACGTCCGAATGTAGCGGTTTTCTGGAATGAAAACGTGAACCATATTCATTTCCTGATATTTTTTTTTTAAAAAAATACTCGCTCAATAGGACTACAATGTACATCAATTTGTTTTTTATATTGTTTTTCTATGATAATCTGTAGTTGACTATACAAGTGCACGTTTCTGTTGCTCAGTTGAGAACTAGCTACCATGTCATGGAATGTTTGTAGCGAGCCTAATCGAGCCCAATTAAGCACGAAAGTCACTACATGTCGCCGTTCAAAATAAATGTTAAAAGGTCAAATTAATGTACACTGACATGTATGTTATTGAACTTGATCGAAGCTCTTCTCGTCCACGTACATGTACATGAAGCGGATTTTGTATTTTTTTTTTATTGTTCTTATGCAATTTTGCTAAGGTTGGACTTACTATCGGGGCATGGCCCGTCACACTATTCTGTGAAACTTTACAGAAGCTCTGCGGGGGTATACGGATCATAAAAATCTTGCTGGAAATCCGTTGGGTGCAAAACTTATTTATTATCCAGGAAGAACATATTCTGGACTTTTCTGGCTTGTATTAAGCCCGGACTAGCAGGCCCCCGTGGGCCCGTGGATTTAGGTTCAGGAAAACACTGATGTATTGCGTGCGCAGATGATGTGTATACATCCGAGTTGAATAAATTTTTTATACTTGTTCTAAACAAGCTTGCATGCTGCTTTCCGCATTTTTCCTGCATCATCAAATTTCTCATTTGGGGAGCTTAACTTTCTAGCCACGGCTCGAATTTCAATTTATATCTAGAATGGGTAAACCTGAAAATAAACCAAATGAAGCCGAAAGAAAGCTTCAAATTATTTAAATTTGTGGTAATACTTTCAATTTTTTCCCGGAGATGGTGGCCGGCGTTCTGCTCGTTCAATTTTTGGAAGGCGTTTCTATTACGTTATGCCGTCAACCCCGAGTCCAATGGGATTCAATCTCGCTGGCTCGGTATGTCAAGAATTCAGTTTACCTTCCTCGCTATGGCCATCAACATTAGTTTTTCCTACTTTTTATTCATCATTCTTCATTTATGATGTAGGCAGGTCAATGCCCGGATAGGCCGTTGATTCCCGGAAACTGCCTCAGGATTCTTTTCTTTGCAGAAATTTCCAAAATTCCCGGAACGATCTTATTTTCTTCTGCAGGAACCTTCGTGCAATGTGAAGTTTTCGTTAATTTCTAGTTGTTACAGGCCATTGCATTCTTCCACTGAATGCGCAATAATCTCTGTAGGGATGGCGATAAACTGTTCCAGGATAGTTGGCAACACCGCACAACATCTCAGCTAGCAGTGATTGCCTAATTTTACGGGCTCTTCCATGCATACTGCCTAAGGACATGAGATTGAGCAAGTAAACAACTATCGCTAATGTTGGTAGTCTTGGTTATTTCGTGTTTTTGTTCGTATTTTCAGCAATCCCATTAGAAATTCACCAGGAGTTGCTAAGCAAATAGTTATTAGCTCTAGTTGTGGTATTAAGCTGTTTACCAAAAAAACTGAGCGAGCTTTTAAAATGTAAGCATATATTCCAGAAGCATTAGTCTTAATTGAGGAGGGTTTCTACTTTTATTTTCACTTATATATACATACATGTATCTCAGCTCACGGTTGGAAATGTACTTCTAGGTTACGTAAGAATAGAAGAAACGCACAGATTATTTTGAAACAGTCTTAAGGGGAAACTTACAGCACCATTAATAAGTGCGTTATTAGGACTTGAAATTAATTTCTAAATAGAGAACTATTTCGGCTGTTGAATTGCAGTGCATTCAGGCTCATAAGTTGTAGAGTCTCGGAATTTAAGGGTCGTAAAAGATGCGTTCGTAAAAGGAAATCATTGTAATTCTCGACTATATTTATTGCTAGCTGCTTCATTATACACCGATTATTGACGTACTTTTCAGTTTTAATTCGGATTGATCTATATGCTGATTATAAATAAGTCTACTCATGCATAATGGTATCATAAATAATTGTGCCACAATTCAGAAATGTGATCTAGGATCGAAAAAGAAGTAATCCGATGTGAATGCACTTATGAGTACGATATTGCTTCATTTTCAAAGGGGCCTTACATTAGAATTAATACACAACTCGTGATTAAAGTTTCCTTGACAAATTAACGTAGGTTTAATTAATACATGGAACCCAAGTAAACAAATGCCGTTAATTATTTGCGATTGTTTATACCCTTACTATCTTCTGACGAGTATAAATAACATTGGTGATGGGTCCAACGACACGTCTTGGAGCAATTGTCGCGCAGCAACTTGTGCACTCCGGTGTTCTTGGAATTGTTAGAGAGGTCTTTGACGTGAGATTGCATCTTGAGATAATACTCATATGCTTGTTAAACTTTGTGTGCATTTGCGTTACGCACTACTTTCTTATGCTTACTCCTTAGGGACATCATAGAGTAAACTGCACAGTTTCCATAAAAAAATTATCATTTTCAACAAGAAAATGTTGATGCAAATGTTGAAAGGCGCTTCGCATGCTATAAGAAGAAGAAATAAAACTGGCGGAAGAAGGAAATTTAGCAAAGTCAGTGACATAGCAGTATCCTGGAAGTTGATACCCTTTATGAATTTAGCAATTTTCCAGCTATAATGTGGGCATTTAAAAATGGAATCGAGTGTGACTAATCCTTTAGGCAGAGCACTTATAACTATTTAAGCAAGTGCAATTTCATTTTCTCCTGAAAGAAAATGATCTTCTTAGCTCTCCTCTTTGATTTGTGCAGCTATAGGTGGAAATGAAATCAAGGCTTCGCCATCCTTTTTCTTTCTTTGAAAACTGAGATTGAATTCATCAATTTGCCTACGTGAATGCAACTGTCTTCCGTTTTTTAACGGAGATTGTCTTCATAGATCAATTACTTTTATCGCTTCACATCTATCAAAAAAGAGACAAAAGCGTAACTATTTCCATCTACTATATAGTACATTTAATTTGGCAAAAAAATCGCAATGTATGCGTATCACAGTCCTAGCATCTTTGTACTCCGCAAGTTTTCGTTTATCAACGTGTGGATTTGAAAGCTCCGAGCTTAAGGCAAGGAATGTGGATTTTATCTAAAAGCACATCTTATCAGCTTTCCATCCAAAAGCTGCATAACGCTGAAATATTTTTTTTAAAGTCCTTGATTGAGGATCCGTTAGTGATTTTATCAGCTAGGCTTTTAGCGTGTATTGTATATGTGGAAGTAATCTACAAGTGTATGAATTTTTCACTGATCGTTGTTGTTTTTTTATGGGTTTTCTTCCAGGCATAAGCACTACTTATACAGTCTTAATACAGTATACTCTAAAAAATACTATAAAAAGGGTGAAAGAATAATAAATATTCTATAATATTCTATAGGTGAAACACAGGTCTTTAAAAGGAAAAATTGCTCAAAGCAAACTTGCGACTCCTTTAACCTTTAACCTTTAACCTTTTTTAATGTAAAATTTACCGACGCATGAAAATATTGCTTCTCTCCTAACTCAAGACATTGGCCGAATGCTGCATTAATCATGCCTTCATCAACATCTTCATCGCAACATGCATGTGGTGAAAGAACCGTTATCTACAATTCAGTCCATATTCTCTGCTTGCATTTCATGCACTGGTCTCTAATAACTTAGTGAAAAAGAAAGTCAAATTGTCAATGTGCCACTTGGGTAAAATTATTTTAGTTTTTCCGTCCTATTTGGCCGAAAAATTTACAATATTACATAAAATGGATTTGATAAAATTGGATGTAGGCGTTTCCATCGAGTACTTGACCGAGTATGGCGTCATCCACCGCACCATGCATTTTTATGTACATGGTAAAATTTGCAATTCGTCATCAAGAGCTTAAATAAGTATACCCAATGGTTTCAATATGGCATCTGTTACCAGCGATTTTTTTTTAAATTTAGGCTATGCTATCGGCGGCATATTTTATTTTCCCCCAATTGCTACCATCGTTTCACAAGAGCTCAATAACGAAGCTAATATTTCTAAACTTCGAAACGAAAATGCCTTTCAATAATCACATCACCTTCTTTGTAACTTGTTCGCAAATTTCTCATAAATGCAAGCTGCTGGGTGTAACGCGTGATTTGTTTTCACCCCTCGAGTTCTAGCTTTCTAATGAAGACAATTTAATAGTGTCTTACTTTTAATCTGCTTTGCGTTTTCACGCTGGTGCCATAAACTTGGTTTTACTAAATGAAATTAAGCTCGTGACAAATTTCATTGTTTTTTTTTTATACGCCAACGATTCACTATGCAACACGCGCGTTTCTTTTAACGAGTTTGAGGAAGCTTATCAGCTTAGGCGTTTTCGCGTAATTTTCATAATTACAGAAATTTATGACGCATGGCGTATAATACAGTGAATACATTGCACTGGAGCATTTTTATGAAACTTTTTATCCCCCTTTAGCTCGAAAATTATGATGAATGTTAATTTACCGGAAACTCTGTTACATGTTCAGATGAGCTGTGATGTATTTCTTCTGGGCTAATAGAATTCTCACTACAAGCTTATGGCTTTAGTTTGATATTACACTACGCCCTATGGCTTAAATAATAAAAAAAAATTGTGAACGTTGATGCCTGCGACACCAAGGAGAGTAGCCAGCAGTTAAAGCTTCTGTATTAGCCTAATTGTATGCAGTTTGCAACTAAAACTGCAAAAAAAAGTTTTTATCTTTAATTGAATCTTTTGAACTTAAAGCTCATGCGTACGCTTTGTTATTGATTTAAAACAAATCCACACTATACATTTTGGGCACCTTAGAGAATTCCTACTACCTGTATCCGTTTTGTTCATTTTTATAGGTACGTTTATTTTGTGAACGCATTTTATATGTTTGCATGCGAATGCAAACTTTGAAAATCTCAGCATCAACAAATAATGACTGCTATAAATAAAGCGCCTTACATGCCCATGCCATTAAAGGTTTAGGACATTTGTATTTCTTGAGTGGTTTCTCCGTGAATTGCACTTTTATCAGAGTATCTTCAGTTATTCAAAGAAGTAATGACAATGATCTGTCCACTATATATTTTATTTGATGGCATTGCATGAGCGTTATGGGATTTAACTCTGAAACATACTCTTGTCTTAGATTTCTCGTGTAATGCAGACGGTTTGTTCTTAAGGAGGTGAATGACCAGCAGCATTTTAACAAACCCAACAATTCTACTTTAACTTTCATCCTTTAAGTTTTATGGCTTCTCGTGTTTGCCGCTGGTGTAGTCTTTATTGAAAATGACTCCATAACCAACGGGGTAAATTGAACTAATTTGTAGCAGTTTGCCTTTATGGAAAGGTCGTCGAACTCTTGTCTTTCCCGATATTAGATTCTTCCGAATTCTTTCCGGCCAAAACGGCGCGACGGAAAATCGACCTCGAGTATTTTAGTTAGTCTGTCAAAAGAGAAAAAAAAAAAAAAACGAACCGTCGTTATCGAGAAATTGCTTTCCGACAGCATTTCATCTTTTCAAAAGAAAAACTCAACCAAAATGCGAATGGCCAATTTTACGATCTAGTAAGATAAACCTTATTTCGCCAGTAGTCAATTGAATATGAAAATTATATATCTTTCAAATGGCATTTATAGAATCTCCTATGGAAAACTTGAACACGAAAAAGCTTAAGCACGTGGCACAAAAGCGCTGTCTTCGAGGCAAGGAAAGTAATTCATGCTGTTGTAACATCGAATGGTCTAAATTTTACGATCTTCTTTACTTCAATTTCGTTTTTTAAGCATCTTTTGAAATAACCAAGGAAATAGTCCATGAAGAAGCATTTGTTTACAGACGCGTTAGACTCCATGAAATTTGTAAATTATCATTATTTGGGGAAAATCTGAAAAATTTAATTATAATTAAACAGTTTCAATACATAGCTTCTGCATAATTTTCTTCACTGTTTTCTAACAAGCATATTTTGGTTGAAAAGCCAGCGTACAA
Source organism: Ommatoiulus sabulosus (assembly GCA_034697705.1). Lineage (NCBI taxonomy): Eukaryota > Metazoa > Arthropoda > Diplopoda > Julida > Julidae > Ommatoiulus > Ommatoiulus sabulosus. The sequence goes on along the minus strand of JAQGAO010003999.1, from coordinate 2,019 downwards.
CGCAATATTATTTTTACGGAATTCCCACAAAATGTATGTGAATAAATGTACATGCACATTTGTGGCAATTGCAAGAAAATATAATAGCAAATAATTATAAAGACCTCAATTATCCTACACTCCGGATATCCGGTAACCTGTTGAGGTATTGAACTAAAGCTGAAATTCCATGCACAGCATTTGACAATGACAAGCAGGGAAGTTGGAAATAAAAATACAATAAATGAATTACAAATATCGGAAAAGGAATTTGAATTCCTGTACGAAACGATGCGGACTACAAAAGTACCGAAAAATAAACCAAAATCCAATTTATTCCAGGTTCTGTGAGAATTCCCCGAATGCCAGACATTGCACTGAAAGGTGCACTGAAAGGATTCTCAAAATCGGATCGTCGACCTTAACTGACCTCCTGAACCCTTTAAAATCCCATTTGCTTATCGATTGCCTATAGCATCCGATGGGAGTTTATACGATCTTTTGTCGAGGTCAGGTTTCTGCAGCGGTAGATCGCAAAAAAACGGAAATCATTGGAGTTTCTTTTTCTATTAGAAACGTTTATGAAAAGTAAAATACGAGTCTTTTAATTAGCGCGGCGATTTTTTTCAATAAACTACGCAATTAATCATTCACTGTAGCAAATGTTGGCAAGTTTACATTCTGCCTAGGTTGCAATTCGTTGCAGTCTATAAAAAGAGCCCATGCATGGTGCAAGAGAATTTAACGGCGCGTCTATCTTCGTTTTCAAATGGCAGGTTTATTTATTTTTTTCCATCTTATTTGAAAGTTCGCGGAATTCTTTTCAGAGCGGAAGAAGCGCATGCACACTCCACCAAACACTGAATTCGTTATACAGTGTTTGCGAGTAAAATGTAATGGTTGTCCAACTGGGTACAAGCGCGGGCACGTTGTATCCATAAAACTTTTATTATTTATTTATCATGAGCCTCGTGGGGAACTGCAGATATGGTACTCCTGGCCATTTCTATAAGGAAAGAAATTGCTTAAATAGCCACTGCGGTCCAAAGGTAAATGGCCGGATTTTACCTCCAGCCATGTCCTATCATAACTCTCTCTTTCCCAGTTTTTGAAAAAGTTGCAAATACCGGAACTGCGATTGCAGCACAGTGCAACAACTTCGCCACAATCAATAGGAAGTAGCTAAAGAACTTGAAAAAGCAATCAGATTTCTATTCCCGCATGCATAATACTTGCTCTGACCATAGGATCAGCGACACAATATCCTGAACATGCGAGCAAAAAAGGAATCTCATTCTTATATTGGAGATAACTTCAAAAGGGGCGAATATTTGATATCGCGGGGAGAAAGTGATGGGATCCAAATGCCGGAAAACTACCGCAGTGCACTTAAACATTAAAGATTTTTGTTTTTTTACGATATCAGAAAATGCAACATACAGAAAAGCATAAAAAGCGAAGTAGTTTTTTTTGTTCAAATATCATGCGAGTAAATCCTTGCACATGTGTTCGGAAATTGCGAGTAGATATACGCTGTTTTTTAATGCTCGATATAATATTCTTGAAAAATTCATAGAATATATGCAGGAAATATATGATATCTAGCAAGGAGTCAGGCTACACCGACGTTGTCTATAAAAAAATGTTATTTATAATAAGAATTGAATTGCTTTGTTTTAAAAAAAAGCAATCATAATCGAAGCATTGTCTCGGATCATATTCCTTTTCATATTCCTTGTCTTGCTTGTTTAATAACGGCGTTGTAGTGGATTGTCGGATATCAAAGCACGTGCTTTTTTACGATGAACTTGCGGTTTCCTCGATTTGGTATGTAACAAATGCACGTGGCATTTGCTGGGATCATGTATAAACATGTATACATTATAAACTCGCTTTGCAGCGACGTTTTGTAAACTTGTAAAGCTTCCTTAAGTTGGTCATACGCGAGGCAAATTATATTCCAAAACTTCTTTCCAGATATATTATTGCTTGATATTTCCCCGTGTGTTGGTAAAAATTTCCTTCGAAAACAAATTTCCA
>JAQGAO010003998.1:0-15955 GCA_034697705.1 Ommatoiulus sabulosus | reverse complement strand
TCCTTGAATGACTGGGCAGAATGTCCATGGACTGATGCTTATGGCGAATTCCAATAGTCCAAAAAGTGTACACTGAGCGTACGTTTCTGCACTGGTTCCATTCCATTTGTCCACAGTGCATACTTCAGTGAAGTCGGTGCACCCCGGCTATTCCATTTGTCCAAAAAATGTGCACTGAGTGTACACTGACTACACCGTTAGCTACACTTGTTAGCTCGCTGGGTGACGCCAGTGGTCGGTAAGTAAATTTCTTAACATAAAAGTCTTCAATCTCTGCCGCCTTCCTGAAGCTACGAAACCGGGCATGTCGCCCGGGCGATTAGTTTGGTTTCTTTTTTTAAAAAATCTTTTTGGCATTAATTAACGGAATGTGAAACGTACTGGCATCATCGCCAGGAATAAATGCATGAAGAACTTTCCATCAAGAAATACGTTATCGGAGAACGTTTTGAGTTAAAGATGTTTTGGTCGATAAACCATCATGCTTTAATTTGTTTGCAAAAGATTATTTACGTTAAAAAATATCCTTACCTTGTGATTATAGGTGTCAGCAACATACAAAACTTTATTGCTTGAGCTCCAACAAACACCCAACGGATGTTGCAACTTAGCATTGACACCAACATCATCTACATCTCCAAAACTGAATAAGTCCTGAAATGGATCTGAATTTAGGAAAAAGTCGAAGATGCAGTAATTTCTCAAATGCAATACGTTTAAAGAATTTACCATGGGGTCCCGTCCACCACCTGCAATTCCCTGCACGGCCCATGTCTTGAAGTCAACCATTCGAATGGAAGAGCTTTCGCTGTCAGCCACTAGCAGTCGTGCTTCACCGGAGCTTGACTTGGCAATGCATATGCCTGATGGCTGAGCAAAACTTGCTTTGGAAGCATATTGGTTGTTTCGGTTTTCCTCATTTCCAGAACCTACCATTTTCTTGCAGATCTCCTTGGGTAAAAGCCTAATGTTGTACAAAAAAAAGGTACATATATACATGTCCAGCCATATGTTTTTTTGATAAATGTTTACAGCAAACAAATAAATTACAATAATGGAAAAAAAACTTGTCTTGATCGCCAATCTGTTTCAAGAATGATTAAAGTCAACAATTAAAAATATTTATCCAATAATGCTTCGTTTTTGCATGCCATTAGACATTGGAAAGTACACATTCAAAGTTAGTTCTTTATACTAACATTCCATTGAGTAGTGTGCTATCTTCCAAAGCATAACACCAAATCTGATGAAGTCCTGCCATGGCAAGGAGCAAAACATCACTCCCTACACCATCTGAAGAAATTATGTATAAAAATAAGAAAAGTAAGATAATATACATATGATCCGCAGCATATAAATAATCCCATTTCATTAAAATTATCGGTAATTTCATAAAAATATAAAATGATATTCACCAGAATTCCATTCGCCTATACACAGATCCCATGGTGAGCTTATCACCTGCTCAACTCCATTGCTCCCCCCTATTAAATCGTGCCCTTGCTGTCCATTTCCGACCAGTGTGGAGACTATTCTCGAGGTCAAACACACCTGAAACAAATGTGATCAAGCATCAACAAAGTATACACTAATGTTTGAAATTACGAAGACTTGCTAAAAGGATGCAATAAACGAAAGCTAGCTTTTTATTATTAGGCCTACTGTCGCTTTTTCTATAATTTATCATGAAATCTTAGTACAATTTTTTTGCTAAGCAGTACGAGTTTCTATGCAACATTTCACACCAAAAAACTGAAACTTGAAACTGTCCACGAGTCTTATTGATTTTTAGGCAAAACTAAACAATTCATGGCATTAATAAACAATTAAATTTACACTCGAGTTATTCATCAATTCCAAATTAGAGGGTTTATTTCAGAAAACATATCTGAACAATCTTATGTCATATGGTGTATGTTTTTTTATTATCAACAAGTATGTAAAACATTATCAAACTCACTTTACGAATGGCATGATTTTCTGTATCGGCAACAAACAAAGCTTTTGATGACTTCCAAGCAATTCCTTGTGGTGAATGAAATTTCACCTCCTTAAAAGAGCCATCGGCAAAACCAGATTCTGTGCCTCCAATTATTTCCTAGAAAATACAACACTAGTAAAGATCCAAAATTGCCTCGTTTAAAAATGCTCATCAAATGATGGCTCTTTTAAAAGATGTCGCCAAATTGATCAACTGAGCCTAGAGGAGTAAATTTGCCTTACTTGTACAAAACCATCTGGTGACAATATTAGAATGCGGTGATGCCCTGTATCACTGACAGCAAGTCGCCCATCCTCTTGGCAGCATGCAATCTTGCCCGGAAAAAGCAATGACGAGTCTGTTTTGTCCGAGCGCAGCAGCTGCATGGGTAATTCTCGATCGGTTAGTTGGTTCTTATCAGTATAGAATGAGAGGCAGCACTCGATGACTGATTGCAACAGTTCCCTCTTTCCTTCGCCGACGATAACGAACAATACCTGCGCACCAGGACCTGACAATTCAACTCTCATATTGTGATTCAACAATGTAAACAAGATAATAATTTACACCTTACTGTGAACTCACCAAGAATTAAAAGCGTAGGCCAGCATGAAATCACAAATTCGCTCCATAAAGCACCCCTCGGATCGTTAACAACAGGATGTCTGATGTTGTGCCTGAGAATAGCGCTGGCAACGTTTTTCAATGACTTTTCATTCTCAAATTTTGCGGAGTGAACGCCGACCTTTTCAAGTAGGTTTAAATTTAACGTAAAGAGGCAAGACTTGGAATTACGGTGATTGAAACCATTAGACGCACTTGGAGGAACAGCGTAGCAATGCTTACCACAATGACACCCTTTTCAGGAGGATATTCCTTTTCAATGAACTCCAGATCTGGGAGAATATGCATGCAGTTGATGCAGCAATAAGTGAAAAAATCGAGCACGGTGATCTTGCCAATGAAATCCTTACATAGATTAAGTGGACGACTGGTATTTAACCACTGTAATTCTAAGAATAATAATAAATCCCAGTAAATTAACGTACTAATTACACTTCAAAGACAACTGATCCGAAAGTCAATTTTCAGTTGCAACATTTTTCTATAAATTCATCGCTCATCCTGAACGTCTGTCCTGCCATTTTCAAAGACAGTGCACCAATCCCGGACCTGTTTCCGTGGCATGGCACCATGCACCTCAACCATTTGGTGATGAATTTCAGCCAGTGATGTGCCTTTCATTCGCAGAAATCTGATCCTGTTTCCGCCAGTCCCACAAACGTTCACCTGACTGTCATATGACAGGCGATCTTGTGTTCATTGAACAGTCCTCATATGTAAGTTTTATACCAATTTACTTTTAATTTTTATTCAATTATGCACAATGACATGCAGTTAATGCCTTAATACATTGCATTTAAGTAGGAGAAGCCTGTATATAGCATAAATTTGGACACTGGCACAAATTTTTGTTTTCCCCTGCAAATACTATTTCATGAAGAAATTGCAACGACAACCAATCAATGCTATGACTATGCTAGTAATTAGATCAAGTAAGGTCACATTGGGTTAATTGTCAGAGCACAAAATATTAGTAAAAAAAATTATCGAATTTATGTTTTGCGCCTGACCCTCGTAAGGGAGCCATAGTGGACATGCATGAAAATGCATGTTGGAAGTAAGATTTTTGGATAACTATCCTTGCAATCGCTTGCTATTCACGGTGGATAACTACAAAAACTGCATACAGTTTATATTTGCTGGGCAATAAATATTACAATACAATTAATTACTGCAAGATTTTGTAGCTGGCGTAATGGTTGCGCTTTCTATTTCTACACTGAACAGTGAGCGCTGCAGTAGACTGTGCGATAGAAAAAAAATGGGATAGACAAGGATGCTCATTACATGTAATTATTATACTCATTCAGCAGTCCATCATACTATTACATTCATTTTTGGGACACCCTGTAATCAGCAGTTCTGAAGTCGTGAGAACTTCCAACATTATTTCAAATTGCGACTTACTTGTGCTAAACTCAGGAATAATAAAGCTTCTCTCAATATCAAACATCTGGATATGCTGCAGGATCAATTCCTTGCGTTTTGTTCCGTCTTTTTCTTCGTTGAACTTCACATCTAAGGCATGCTGAGCCGAAATTATTTCGTCCAGTGCATGCCGACTACGCCCCATCCTAACTATATGCTAGCTAATAACATCAAGTAATAGGACAACGCTTCTCCGTTTACCCCCAAAGGACACACTGTAGTAACAAAAATGTATGACTTCTACTTTTCACTGCACACAAAATACCGATGAAAAATAAAAATGAACACAAAATGAAAAACCGATGACACGAAACCTGGCGCCTGTGACTCGAAATTTCGAAATACGATTCGCGTGCCATCTAGGGAATGTCCCCGACAACTCATGCTCAGTTAGCCATATTGGAAATCCGATAAACTAGCATGGCTATACTACCCGATACTACCACAGTGTGATAATACCTGCATGGTCCGAGTTTGGAATTTTACTATTACAAAAAAAAAATGTATTAATCATCAATTGAGATTTATTACCTCCAAATTTTTAAATGTATACGTTTTAATTCGACAACATCATTCATTTACAAAATGATGAGATTTACTAGTATTCCAAGATGGTGGGTGAGTAGTTTATAAACGGCATCACTTTTAATACATTGTATGCGTCAATGCGGCGTTGTCCTATCGGGATCTATGACGTGTGTTTTGTCGGCTGCCGAAAACAAACGTGGCATTTGCTCAAAAAAATGGTTAAATTCGTCAATTTCTCCTTTCTGATTTTATATTGGGTTGTCGGAGCGTCCGGTCTTTATTTTCACATCGCTGAAACGGAGCGAAAATGTTTCATGGAGGAAATCCCAGACGAAACAATGGTCATAGGTAAAAGCGGTCGACACGACAGCTTGAAGAATATGGTTTCGAGCCCCGTTGCTCCGTCTTTTTAATATTTTTGTTACAAACTTTCTAGGAAATTATAAGGTTCAGCTGTTTGACCCCCGTACTGGCGGCTTCATGCCTCCTGGCCCAGCAATTGGAATGCACGTTGAAGTGCGGGATCCCGAAGATAAAGTCATCCTGTCCAAGGTGTACAGTGCTGAGGGCAGGTTCACCTTCACGTCGCACATGCCTGGAGAGCATGTCATTTGTCTCTTTTCGAACACCACAAAGTGGTTTAGTGGAACTCAGCTGGTTAGTCTGCTCGATACATTTGCTAGTTGTTGGGTAGAAATTTTGCCCAGATTTTTATCCCAGTGTTCAGAGACGTCTGAGATCATACGTGGACATGTCTGTTTGACACAATCATAATACATTAGCAATAGTGGCCAACTGATGTAGGGTTAAAATATCATTTGGTACGCTGCCAGATCCAATTAATGCATAGAAGAAAAATGTTTTATCAATGATTATTTGCAATTTCTTGGATTTCAGAGGGTTCATCTTGACCTTCAAGTTGGAGAACATGCTATCGACTACCAAAACGTGGCTCAAAAAGAAAAGCTTACCGAGCTCCAGTTGCGCGTTAGGCAGCTGTTGGACCAGGTAGAGGCAATAACTAAAGAACAGAATTATCAACGGGTAAGTCTTGCGAGGATAAAATCATTTCTTACTAGCATTCATGGGCGTTTCTTAAAGCCATCTTATTATTTTCCAACAGTTCCGAGAAGAACGTTTCCGACTGACGAGCGAGAGCACTAACCAGCGCGTCCTGTGGTGGTCCATAGCCCAGACAGCCATCTTGCTAATCATGGGCCTGTGGCAAATGAGGCATCTGAAGAGCTTCTTCGAAGCCAAGAAATTGGTGTAGTCTGCAAGCAGTGATAGATGCGGTCAATTGCTGTGCGGAATGTAGCATAAATGCGTGTGGATTTGTAATTCAAAACATTTAAAAATTGATTTCGGTAAAAGGGAAACCTTACTTGATAAACGTTGCTCTCGCTGGATTATTTGGAAGTCCCGTGCTTCGTTACACCATAGGAAAAATGCACATCGCGTTAACTAATGCGAATCTCAAGGAATATCCAATAGACCAAACGCCCACGTTTCCAGTGAGCATTTTGGTGTTTTTTTTCAAAGGTCAAATGTCGAGAGGAAAGTTTTGTACCTATGGTTTAGAATTTCTTAATATAAATAAAATCAGTTTTCTTCACCAACGAATGACGTGTTAGTTCACACTGAAATACGTCACTACATGTATTCACTTCCACACCGTAATACCCAACCAAAATAACAAAGCTTTGCTGAACAATGGATGTGCCTGTTGAAACTTTGCAGCAGCTTCTTCGTCATTTGTCACAAATGAAAGCATTCGAGTATCTGATCACTCGTTCACTCACTGCTTTGCTCGATTCTGCCTTTAAACCAAGTTAATCGAATTTTAGATTATCCTTATGGTTATTTTAAATTATTCCTAGTTATTCGAAGCAGTGACCTCTTCATTTCATAGCGGTTCGGCAAGGTTCTGCACTTGTGACACAGATTTTCACCAGCAAATCGGAGCAGATTCCATGTAAAACTTATCGGAACTGTTGGAAAATAATAAGATGGCTGACATGTAGATCACAGCTGTTGTAATTACGAAAATTAATCAGACATTAGGGCTCCAATACAGACACTGGCATTTAATTCTCAATGCATTATACTGGTGGATCTGTGACAGCATAGTTAAAATTCTTCAAATTTTGCTTATCATCACTCAAGCAGATGATTAAACTTCACACTTTCAGTATTTTTTTAAAACTAACTTACTCATATGAGATGTGCTGAAATTGTACAAAAATATGACACTGGAAAAGAATTACTGGCTTTCATAATGTGTGAAGTCATGCTTATGATAAAAAGTAAAACACATGATTCTGCTGACAATGTGGCTGGCAAGAGAGCATGTAACAAATACAAGCATAAGTTGGATTTCACCAACAGATCTAACTTAGATAACAATTTATAGATGTACCATAAAGTATTCATGCATTTTGAACATAACTTAAAAAATGATACCATAATAATTGTATCATTTAAAGGGCACCTGCAAACAAAGTTACTTCCATTATAGAAACATACGTGCTCATGTCCTTATTCAAGGATTAATTTGATGATATTGATCTTCAAGTGGTTGGTGAAATTTTGGGACAAAAATTGAGATAGAGTAATCTTGTACATGTATTATTATTATAGATTACTTTTGAGATTATCACCACTGCAAATTTATATTTCATGCCCATATAAAGGACTTAAAATTTTGATCCTACTTATAGCTTGCTACATGCATCTTTTTTCACCAAATGGTTAGCAATTAAAAATGGAATGCGAATGCGTGAAGGCCTCATTTGGGCTTTGTCTCCTGGTCGGTCACGAGGCGAATAAAAATTGTGTCTTCTGTTGGATTGTCCATTTCATCTTGCTCATACAGGTAGGAAGAGGCAATGGCCAGCACGGTACCATCGTGGCTGAATGACAGAGATGCAATACTGGAGGGGTAGCGGTGGAACTGGCACAACCGCTTCTTATTGAACCCATCCCAAATGTTGACGTATCCATCTGAGCCTCCTGTGGCAAATGTGTTATACGAGCTGTGAAAGCTTATAGCGTTTACTGGATAGATCATCTCCATGCCATTCTCTTTGATACGGTGACACTTAAATGCGTATTTCTTCTTTTGCACCTCTGGGCTTGGATCCAGATATTCGACAGCAACCCGGCCTATCAATGAATAATAGCACAAAAACGTCATCCGGAAATGAGCAAAAATTCGTAAACTTTATCAAGATTTTACTATTAACAAATTCATGATGAATTTTTGCAACCAACACTTTTGATAATATGGTTGAAGAACGTGCTTTGTATATAATTATGCATGTCTTACTTTATGTTAGAATATGTCCTAATTCAGGTAACAAAAAATAAGAAGACCCACCAAATTAACGTAAAACACTAATTGCCTCATACATTATGACTAAAATATGAAGATATTAATCACCAGAAACAACTATACTTATCTCATATCATTTTTAATATTTAGAATTAAACTGAGTAGTCATTATTTTATACACTGCATATGCACAGATGCTTGCCTTTGTGCAGCATTATCAGTAACACTGATTAAAACATATTGAAACTTTACTTATGTCCCATAATTCAACAATACACAAATAAAGGCATGATAAGAAAATGTTACTTACCCTCTATTGAGCTTAGTACATAACCTTGTTTGTTAGGAAAGCATCGGATACAACGTGTCTGGTATTTCAGGCTCGACTCCCGCTTCTGTTGCACATACCCCATGTTACGCAGGTCCCACACCAAGATGCGCCGGCCGGCTGTTCCAACCACTAACTTGTCGCCACACACTGCTAATGTGTATACCTGCAAACCCCAAAACACTAGCACTTTAATTATATTCCTAACTGCTGATTAAAAATGGGGCATGAAAAACTGAATACTTCAAAGACCTTGTCAGGTTGGGCAAATGTTCCAGCGCAGCATGGTGTCCTTGGATCCCACAGTTTAACACACTGGTCCCAGCTTCCAGTTACTATTACGTTACAATCTGGTGCATACTCTACACAGCGGATGGCAGCATCGTGACTTCCAACTAACGTTTCTAGAAACACAGTTTATAGGGAAATATGAGACATGATATTTGGTTACTGAATAATTAAGCACCAAGTAACTGACCCATACACAACCATATGATGCAACAGAAGGGAGTTCACACTTCAATTCAAAGCAAGAAAACTAAGTTTTTGAAAGAAATTTTGTAATTTATATAAATTAAAAATACAACTTTATTATTGTTTAACTTCTGCCGAGTAGCTCGAAGTTAGAATTGATTTCTACTAACGACTGTTCATAAATTGAGCAATAGCCATTTCCCAAGTATATGTTATCTTCAACAGACCCAGTCTTAAGGTGCAATTACAGGGCGAAACTGACGGAAATCTGATCAATCGATTCACGTAACTGATTTCAATCTTGACTGGAATCAATATATCAAATGTTTACATACCTGAACTGGTATTGAAGTCAAACATCTTTAATCTGCAGTCGAGGCCCCCACTATATGCGTGAACTGCATCCTAGAGGGAAAGTCTTATTATAATGTTTGCTATACATGTTGTGTTACAATCGAGCAACTTTAAGAGGTTTAGCAAATGGCGGGAATTTTGAGGAACATTCGATCGTCTTGTAAACACGTCACTTACGTGAAAGCAGCAGTCGAGTACGGCCGCAGAATGACTGTATTTCATGCGCATATTATTCGCCTGCACATCGTACAACCGTACCGTACAATCCCATGACGAAACCAGCAAAAATTGGGATGAATTTGGTCCGAATTTGACGGCAGAAATTCCATCTGCTGGAGGGTTGTTGATCTGATACTCGTTTGGGGTGTCGCTTATAGACATTGTGGCGTGTTTTCAAGAAGCTTTCTTACTTCACAACATGCTCCATGAATATCTGAATGAATAAACGGAGTTAATACAAGGAACTTATCCAAAAAGCTCTACTGAAAGCACCGAAATGCCACAAAACCCAACTTACCGCGTTGACTTGACTATCCTTGTTTGTACTTGCGATTCTAAAATGGAGGCGAAATGATGGCGCTCTAGTAACACGACGTCTACAGTTGCCACCAACACATGATAAATAATTATTTACCTTAAAAATACGATGACGATAGAGAAGAAATTTAAAAATGGGTCAATATCTTTGATTTTTAATACTTCTGTCATTATATTTTCAATTTTAATCAATTTTTACACAAATTTGGGTTCATGGGAATGCGTTCTCTGACAAACTAGGGAATTTTGGAGGACTTGTGAGGATCATTGCGACCGCTTAGGATGGCAGTATTGCTGTTGCTAAGGTCATATTGTTGTAGCAACCCCAAATATGGCCTTTTCTCCGGATGAATCCTGGCTGGAGAAGTTAAAAAAGGCGGAAAAAACTTGTGTCATTGCCAATGGTAAGTAATGTCAGGCGTCGAAAACCATTTGCAGCATATCCCTGATAAATATTGTCTAAAACCCGCTTTTTATTTGCAGGAAAACGTAAAATCCATTACAAATTTCTCGACACGGAAATGGCCGAGGAATACGATTTGCAGACAAACTTGTTAACAGGTAGTACTGCGTCTCCATTTTGAGCTAACACAATAAGCATATCACTTCCCGATATTATAAAATATGGCCAAAAATTATTACTATTGATAAAATCGACAGTGAGAAAATGGAGAAGAAAAACTGCCGTCGGGGCCCTTAGAAAATGGGAATATGAAATTGGAGAACCGCCTGTGGAGCTGCAAGTGGAAGATAGTGGAATGCGGGAGAACACTAGTAACGTATGCTTTTTTTCATTGCCTTTTGTTGTGATTGATGGGTTGAGATGAATAAAAATGTGCAAACAATGTGACATGATTTTGATTTTGACATGTTTTCCAGCCTTTTTTCTACCGTGCTCCCGACACTCAGGGTGAATTTCAGTGGAAGATTCGAAACATGCCATACCCTTTGAGCACATATGAAGTCACTGTCACTGATTCAAAAGAAAATGCAGTGATTGTAAAAACTGCAAATAAGAAGTTTGTACACATACAGCATATATACATTACCTTTATGCATAAGAGACATTCATAAATGTTGTCATTGGTTTGCCTTATTCTGAAGGAAAGTGAAATTTAATGGCTTCATTTATGGACTGTCCTTAACCACTCCAGGCATCATAATTAATTCTTTCCCCTTCCAAAACATGCAGATATTATAAAAAAATTTCCATTCCCGATCTCGATCGATGTGGATTGCAGATAGATTCTAGTCAACTAAAAGTTAGTCATGCAGCAAACACTTTAAGAATTACGGTAAACAAATTTCCACGTTGTTAAAAAAATCTGTATTCTCAAGATTGTGTATTATATATTTTTTAAACCAATTCCTTTTAACCCTTTTCATAGTATAAAAAGCCACCTGAAGTCCTGACATTAGAAAAAGAGATCTGCAAACTGCTGACAACGTTAAAAGCAATAAATGAAGAGGATAGTGATGACAACTGCAAGCAATCATAATGTTAATTTAATAAATTTTTTACACGTTCATTCGATGAAATGCAGATTTTATTGTGAAATTATTCCATATGTATGACAGTTATTGAATTTCAACAAGTGATGGTCTGTTCAGGGTTTGTAGAAGCCAAATTTTAATCTTCCCTGTACATGTATATAAGTTCTAATAAGTTACACTTTAAATTTCGAAAAAAAATCATCATGGACACATTAATCACTTTGATATTGACAAAGCTAATCTTTATTAACCAACACCCAGTTTAATTACAAAATAAGTCCAAATACCTGACATTAGAATCAGTTGACCTTTTCAAAGTATTCACGTGACTTGACTGGATCTGGTTTAATGGTCGGCGAATCTGGCTTCCAGCCTGCAGGACAGACTTTGAGAAAACAAAATGGCAAATGTTAATGAAGTACTGGCATATACATGTAAATAATATGCTTGAAGTAAACAAGGAAAGCCTACCTTCACCATGCTTCTCCACAAATTGAAATGCTTTCACCAAACGCAAGGCTTCATCAACAGATCGACCCACTGGCAAGTCATTGACGCTCATGTGTCGCAAAATGCCCTTAGGGTCAATTAAGAACAAGCCCCTAAAGAAGATTTGCGTTAGGTGTGTCTATGATTGAAATAAAAGTTGTTGACCAAGTTAAACGAGTGAAATTCCACCACAGACCTTAGCGAGATTCCAGCATCTTTAATTAGGATTCCATAATCACTCGAAATTGTTTTGCTAAAGTCAGACAAAAGAGGGATATCCATGCTCCCTAAACCGCCTTCCTACAATTACAATAAAGATAAAATTAATTTAGCATTAATTAATTCGCTATTAAGAATAAAGAATTCAACCAGTACACCCGAAATCTTTACCTTCCGAGGTAATTTAATCCATGCCAAATGACTGTAATGAGAATCTGTGGACACGCCAACAATTTCGGTGTTTATGGCTCGAAAGTCTTTGGCACGGTCGCTGAAGGCGATTATCTCAGTAGGACACACAAATGTGCTGGAATAAAAAATGAAAAACTATAGCTTCACCATGATCTACAGCTCAAAATGGTTTTTTGAAAATAACCATTGTTGTTTCCTGCAACGTCTAGCTGTTATCCCCAATTCAGGAGGACATAAAAAATGAGGCCTCAAGTAGCTTTCAATTATTAATTACATTGCTTATGACTCCTGAGGACAGTTATGGTTAGAGCTGTAACTTTTCTACTAAATTTCAACAGATATTTTTCAAAACTCATCTCTTAGATGTAAAAGTTCAATTACATATAATCAAACGATTGAATAATCAAAATTAGCTTACAAATCCAAAGGATAGAAAAACAGCACCAGATATTTTCCCTGGTAATCTGAAAGCTTGATTTCCTTAAATTCATTATTGATGACAGCCGTTCCTTTGAAGTCTGGGGCTGCAAGCTGCACTCGTGGTTGTATCACCTGCGAAACTGGGTAAAGCAATAAAACAGTTTGCGAATTAACATTTATGATGAAATGTAGTTAGGGCTGATTGCGTCATCGATCAGCCGTTTACCATGTGTGCAACATCCACGGGACAACGGCAAAGGTTTGATCAGTGCATGCTTTGAGATGGAAAACGATTTTACGGCGAAACGTGCCTGAAAATTATCGTGTTCTTAATTAAAACGCATTAATTTAGAACAATTTCGAATGATGGAAAGTAAAAATCTACACTTACCGGTCCAAACATTCTCACAAACTTGGCCATCTTGATACTTTTGACTTTTGAGATGATTCGTTGGGACTTGGGAGACCTTGATCGAATCGTCTATAGCGTGTCGCCACCTAGCGGTTGAATGTAGAACTATATTTGAATATTCAAAAATGCCCAAAAATGGGACTAGAGGTGATGTGGTCGCCAGCGAGATGATGACCCTGGTCAAGGATATTCGCCGGGAATGCCCAAATGCAAAGATAGCCATTGCGGGAATCCTGCCAAGACCCGGGCGGCCTAATGGAATTAACGGCGAGATCCGCATGGCGAATGATAAACTCAGGGAAAAATGCACCTCCCAAGGAGTAACATTCATAAACATGGTCAAGAGGTTCACGGATGAAGTGGGAATACGACGACAGCTGTACGTTGCGGACGGGATCCATGTCAGCCATGCAGGTGCCAGAAAAATGGCAAAGGCCTTTAGCAACACTCACGAATTTCTCTCGGGGGAAGGATACGCAAAGGGGAGGGTACGATGGCACTAATGTACAGCCAATCCTCTCCACCAGACAAGGTGGGACCGTTGGAGGGCAGTGATGAGGGAGGGATAACATCCAGCCAGTCCAACCATGACAACCGAAGGGTAAACGGGCTAAGTAATGCTAGGGCCAGGAAACGGAGCAGGGACATAAGCTCTCTAAACATCGGGGCCCTGAATGCACAAGGCATTCGACATGGAGCCAAAGCCATGGAATTAATCGCAATCATGAAAGCTCAAAAACTGGGTATCCTTGCTATTACGGAAACGCACCTGCGCAATGCTGAAACCATCCCGGACACTGATAATGTAACGTTCTTTGGTAACAATAGGGTGGATGGCGATAAGCGAATGGGGGGGGTAGGCTTCTTTTGCCACAAGAAATCTGCATGTGTGCCAATCTCACTAGGATGTAAAGAGCACATGTGGGTTCACGTCAAGTGGAAAGGCCACAACTACGCTCTGGCGGTGGTGTACATGGCAGCAGAAGGCACAGATGCAAGCGGGAACGATGCCATCTATGAATGCCTTAGGTTGGACGTTAACATGTTCCTAGGTAAAGGGTGGAAGGTCCTGTTACTAGGGGATTTCAATGGTCACCTCAGCGAGCTGGACCCTATAGGGAAAGACAATGTTAATGGTCACAAAATGCGCCAATTCTGCACGCAGAACGAACTTATTATAGGAAATCTGACTGACATGTGTGAAGGGAAGACTACCTGGGTGCGCGGGGAACTTTCTAGTGTGATTGATTATGTGTTGGTACACGAAAATGCCATAACTGATATTGTCAATATAAAAATTGATGACACAAACACGTGGGGTGCCGATACCGACCATAATGGCATTGTGGTCACTATTTCTAACCAAAGAAAGTTGGAGATTAAAAAGTCTCATCATCCACAGGGTGGCAAAAAGGCTAACTCAACTGTTCTGGATGATGACCCAGGGAAGTGGGGGACCTTTGAAACCTTACTAGAGGATCACGGTACGTATGCTAATTACGAACAGTGGAAAAGTCGTCTTCAGGAGGCGGGGCAGACAGCCAACCTGTTTGTTAACAAAAGAGGTTCCCAACAGGCTGACCCAGCCTGGCTTACACCAACTGCCAAGGATGCTATTAACCAGCGCAAAGAAGCATGTAGAATGCACCGGGTCGCACTGAAGGCTGGCGTACAGGCGGATATTCAACCGGCATGGGATACCTACTTGGAAAAGAAATTGGCAGCGCGCCAACTGGTTGCTCGGTCTATTGCTATTCACGATAGCAAATTGTGGGAAAATATTCATAGATCTGGAGCGGACGGACCAAAAAAGTTCTGGCGGTATGTTAAGGAGAGGAACCGTAAGACTGCCCCATCCGCCCCTAGTTCAAGCAGTCTCAATGCCTCTGAGGTAAATACAGTTCGGCGGCTACAAGAATATGGCCAACAGTTCGTAGATAGCGCAGTGCCGGCAAATGGAGAGGTGAGTAGCTGCGAGCAGTCTAGTGACCCACGGGCTGAGAAGCAGCCAGATCTGCCAATCTCACTGGCAGAATTGCAGAAAGCTATACGAAACCTCAAGTGTGGGAAAGCGAGGGGAGAGGATGACATACCCAATGAATTTCTTAAGAAAATGGGAGAGGTTGGTCAAAATGCACTCCTTGGACTGCTGAATCAGTGCTTTGAAGGGGAGATACCTTCGGACTGGTATGATACCAAAATCCAGCTGATCTTCAAGGGGAAAGGCTTGGATAAGGACAACCTAAGCAGCTATCGCCCCATAGCTATTGGTAGCTGCGTGTATAAGCTTTTTGCAGGGATAATTAAGACTAGGCTACAGAGGGAACTTGAGAATGGCGGCAAGCTCTCTGAGTTCCAGAATGGGTTTCGGCAAGGCAGACGGATTGGCGACAACCTCTTTGTCTTGCTCCAATTGATTGAGATTGCCCACAAAAAGAAGAAACCATTGTACATATGCTTCCTGGATATAAAAGGAGCATTTGACAATGTGAATCGCAACACGCTTTGGCAACAACTAGAGCTGCACGGAGCTAGCCCAGGCACAGTGAACATTATTAAGAAACTGTATGGCGGAACGGTGTACAATATCCACTGGGAGGGGTACCAGTCGGGGAACATTAATGCCAATAAAGGGGTGCGACAAGGCTGCCCAATGTCGCCAACGCTTTTCGTTACATATATCAACAGTCTGGGTACAAAGCTACAGGACCAAGGCTTGGGCTATAAAATTGGGTCCAACAGAATCCCCTGCTTGATGTTTGCTGATGATGTGTGCCTGATTTCAGAAGATCCTTTTGAATTGCAGATGCAGCTAGATGTTTGTGCGGAGTTTGGGAAGGAGTTCAACCTGGGTTTTAGCATGGATAAAACCAAGATTATGGTAGCCGCAAATAACAATGAGGTGCTGCACCGCTGGAATCTGGCTGGTACTGATTTGGAAATTGTGGAGGAGTATAAATACCTCGGTATTACAATTAATGGCTCCAAGAATCCAACCAGCCACATGATACCTGCTCGGGAGTTAAAATGCCGTCAACTGGCAGGGCTTATAGGAAGGGTGGCATTCCAATCTTACTCTCGATACGAGGTCATCAGAGGGCTCTGGAAAGGGGTGGGAGTCCCAACACTCACCTACGCTAA
>JAQGAO010003997.1:0-15956 GCA_034697705.1 Ommatoiulus sabulosus | reverse complement strand
GGGGTAGAGGAACTGGGGGGAAAATAGCATAAATCGGACAACGAAGCTCTACGGGCTTTTTTGGGGGTGGGGGTGGATTATTACTACACGCCGAGCAAAAATAGCTTAAAAAGACGGAACTATACAAAATAGTCAACACGATTCACACGTAGAAGGATTCTGCCTATAAAGTATATACTTTTTTCAACTGCGGAACATAGAAAATTTTTGCCTGTATTTTTACGCTTTTATTAGTATTATTATTAAAGATTATGGTTTATATTTATTAGAAGCATTCGCGATAAATTCGACATTTTTTGCGGGTATAAAAATCGCGACACCCATAAGGCGATCCATAACCTCATACCCGCAATGTTAAACGTTATGAAACTTTAGTTCTAAATAAGGATTCAAAGTTATTTTTCTTACTTGGTAAGCCTACGAGTCTTGGGAATTATTCAGCCATAATTTTAAATTACATTATGAACATGACAATAATTTTGCGAAATAATAATCAATGCATGCAAAATTAAATTTAATCTCACATTTAAAAAAAAATAAATTAAAATTAGAATTTATATCGAAATACATGTAAGTCAATTTGTAGATACAAATAATAGAACAGGGGAGATTTTAGTAAAATTAAAATTTAAAATTAAACTTAATTTCAAATTAAAATAAAATTTATATCCAAAATAAATTAAAATTATAATGCTATTATTATTATTATTAATAATTTCGTGAAATAACAATGAATTTGTATAAATAAAGAATATAAAGGGAAAGTTTAAGAAAAATTAAAATTAAAATTAAACTTAATCTCAAATAAAAAATAAAATAAAATGCGAATAATAAAATTGTACAGATAACAATTTAAAGGAAGGGGGATATTTTAATAAACTTTATATGAACAATTAAACCTAATATAATATTCAAATTAAATTAAAACTGGAATTGAAATCAAATTTAAAATTAAATTTGTAATGAGATGGAATTTACAGAGAATTCAGCAATCTTAATAATTCCCAAGATCAGCAGTCATTTATTAAATCCATCCGTTTTAATTTATAAGATAAATAAATAAACAAACTTGGAAAAAACTGCAAATTTTTCGTGCCAAATTTCCGAAAAAAAAAATTAGCTTCCTTAGAATCTTCAGGCGCCATTTGCAATTCCTTCCAAGTTGTATTGATTACAAATAACGGGAACGTCCACAATTTTACAAACATTAATTAGGCTTCAAGATGGAAAATAAATCTGTAATTTATTATCGTTCCCAATTTTATCAATGCGGGTATATGGTATTGTATAGACGGCCTTAAAAGCCAATTACGGCAAAATTTCGGATGTGAAATTGCATCGAAAATGCAATTTCCTCGGAGAAAATAATGCATTTTCAGGGACATAATTTTCGTAGAAATTTGATCAATCGACGAAAGTTGGCTATTTAAAATGCAGTTTATGTTCCTGTCAACCGCTTATAGGTATGTTTATACGGTAGCGATAAAAATGACTAGTTTCGGAAAAAATCCAAGCTTCCTACGTTATTAACGACTCGCAAATCTTTGGTTAATATTTGGTCAAGTCTGAATACATTTGGTATAATAATTTGAAATTTGGTTTGAATCTTTGGAGGAAATGCGCGTGAAATCGATTAGCGAAGCGCAAATTTAACATTTTCTGTTGTCAAATTTCTGGAAATATCTCTTAACATTTTCTGTTGTCAAATTTCTGGAAATATCTCCAACATTTTCATTTTTCAACCAACTAAAAACTTCGTATATTGGGATAGATTTTGAATTATATATTCTTAAAATGTAACGTTATAAATTTAAAAAGATGCTTTTACAAATTCGAAGAAAGAATTTCCAAAAACTTCATTTATTTAATTTAATTTAAATTAAATTTCATAAACTTCAATCGCAGATTGCCAAAGGACGTCGTTTTTCGTGCGACTTTTGCATTAGATTGACCTCGGAAGATAATGCAAAATTTTGAAAATTGACCAAGCAAAATGTTGAAAATTTTGGAAAAGTTGACCTCAGAAAATGTTGAAAATTTTGCCCATCTACATGTAACAGTGGAAAATATTGAGATTTTTTTTGCAAAATTGACCTCGAAAAATGCTTAATGCTTTGTCCGAATTTCTAGAAATTACCCGAGGAATTTTTTATTGTTGTTGAAAAACTTCAATTATTTCATAAATTCCAATCGCAGATCACCAAAGGGCGCTGTTTTTCACGCGAAAATATCGAACATTTAACCTTAGAAAATTTTGAAAATGTTTAAAATGTTGCAAAAACTAACAGTGGAAAATATTGAGAAGTTTGCAAAATTTGGCCTCGGAAAATGTCAACTGTTTGTCCGAATTTCTAAAAATGGCCCATTTCTTTAATTTGGAATTTACTTTTGACCCAATCTACCCACAGATGGCGTTGTAGGTAAGTCGAAAACCAGCGACAACTAACGCCATCAGCTGGCAAAGGTGTCAAAGTTTAACTTTGATACATTCGTCCTGGACAGGCCAAGCTAGTCGACGTCACGCGCATACAAATTAATCCCGCCTCGACTAAAAAGGCGAGGGGGAGAAGGTAGGGAGATACTGGCATAAATGCGTCCGGAAGAGGGCGTGCGTGACGCCCGATAAAATAACGTCACTTCGACTAAATTCAAATCAGACCAACACCAAAAATAAAACCTCACGAGGGGGGTAACGATATAACTACGAGCCCACGAAAAACTTACCAACTTACTTATTTTTTTTTGGTTATACATATTACGAAAAAACTTGCTATTTATATGTATATATATGCGCTATAAGATAAGTGTACAAAAAAAATCTAGCGGAACTCGAGAAAAAACTATTATCTATAAGTCAGTGACTATCGGAGGTGGGGGGTATAATGAAACGCTAAAAACGTCCACCAGGCGGCGTTCAAAGTCACGGATATGGCGATTGTCAAGAAATGCATCCATCAGAAGAAGAGGGGTTGGGGTGGGGGTAGGAGGGTTGGGAGGCTATTAAATGGTTTATAATATATATTTATAGAATAAGGCATTTAACGTACATGTACGTGTCGCGGTATACGGCGCTTTAAAAACGAGATTAATGTATATAGGGGGCGCTACAGTCGACACCCTCCAGCCTCGCCGTTCCGAGCGCTACCGTACATGTACGAGTTTTTTCTTTTTTATTTAAAAAGTCGGTTTTGTTTGGACGGAAATCTAGTGATTACAACCAAAATCAACTGCACTCGAACATTTCACGATTTTACTTAATACTCTCAAAACTAGATATATATTTATATAATAATATGCATACGATATCGTCGATCCCCATTCATCGCGTCCATTTTGTTTTTTTCTCCTTCCTTCATATCGACCCATTAATTGCCACTGAAAAATTCAATTTCGTTTTGCATAATTACGAGTAGTGGTACTACGACTACTGCTGCTACTAGCCTCGAAACTATATAAGGGTGTCCCCCCTTCCAAAAAAAAACTAACCGATTTTAAACTTTTTTTAAAAAAAGTTTAAAATGCCATCCATCTATTTACGCGGATATGATTTTCTTATGAAAAACGAACCAAAATATAATTGACTAAAATATTACACTCATCTCTACTACGAGAAGAAAACAATCGGACCCAATCGCCGCCACTGTATCATCGCCGAACTTTGACCTCGATGCGGGAGTCCTTCACAAATTCCGCCATAACGCAATTTGTGGGGGATGGGGAGTAGGCGAAACGATATTGAAAACCTGGTTGACGGAGTTCATGGACGACCCCGTTGCCTCGAGATAGTACTCAAGTATTGTCAAAGTAGGAATCCTCCATAAATTCTGTCATAGCGCATTTGGTATGGGGATGGAGTCGGGGGGATTCAAAAACTCATTGGCGGATTTTATGGCGACCTCGTTGCCTCGAGATCGTACTCAAGTATGGTTCAATTATGCAGTAGTATTGATGGAGCTGATATCGTAAGCGAGAGCTACCCCGTACCCTGCCCCCCCCTTCCCCCCCAAAAAAATGGAAACTGCGAAATAAATTTACTGATAACAAAAACTCATTTGTAACAAATTCGTTGTTATCAAAACAACGAAATTAAAACCAAAATCGGATCATTTTGAAATGAAATATTCCTAGGGCCTTTCCGAGTCTTCGAAAAGCTGCGAAATAAATTAATTAGATACGTTTAAGAAAACCTAAATCAGACCATAATAATACTTCATGGGGTATTTTTTTTTTAAATTAAATATTCAGTATTTATTTCTTTAAATTTTTATGATATTATTCGATTTTAAAATCAAATATTCCCAAGGGGTCTTCGGTGTTTTCGATAAATAAAATTTTGAACTTTCTACTCGAGGTATAGGTAGAGGGTAGCCCATTGCCGACGTAATTTATGTACATTTGAAAATTTATAAACCCAGAAATTGATATTAGTTTTTTTCTTTTTCTAAATCTAAAATTGTATTGTTGCACAACCACAAATCGTCTATTTTTTAGTCCAGAAAAAACAAAAATCAAGTCGCTTTCAAGTATACGCGGAGAAGAAAAAAAAGTACTTAAATATACACAAAATAATAGCATTAATAAAATAAGCATAATAGGGTATCTTATAAGTTATTGCGATAAAATGCAAAAAAAGCATATTTAGAAAACCAATGAAGAAAAAAAAATCTCAAAATTATATTTCATAATTAAATGTTTTTTTTAAAAAATAAATCTTGGATTTGGCTACCTAAAATACTGAACTTCATGGGCGTGGAATGTAAAATTCTCAATTTCAAGATCGAAACTGAATCACGGACAGAATCGTTCCGATAAACTGACCAACACAAAGGGTTCGAATGTCACCTTTCGTTAAAATATACTAAATTTGGTTCATTTTTTTCTTTGCTTTTTTTAAAAACAAAAAAACTGTAGCACCAGCCAGGGTCGAAAGATCAGAGAAAATGATCAAAACCATCGTAGATGGCGCCGAAAAGCAGGCCAATTTAGACCATCTGTGGACAAATTTGTCCCCTACTGAGCACATAGTGGCGCTGAAAATCGCCCAAAAACTGATCGAGAAACTTAAGCGCCATCTGTGGCAACAATTTTCCAAATTGATAGGCAAATATCAAATCAAACAGGTTCAGCCCAGTGGTGGCGCCACCAAAAACTGCCTGAGAGACTCGAGCTCCATCTGCGGCAACAATTTTCGAAAGTAATCAAATAAAGAGTGGTGGCGCCATCCGTGTAGGAAAATCCACAAAAACAGATACAAAAATGGCAATTTCTGATGAAAAGTGACACCAATTCAGCTTGAAAATACCCGGGAAAAAATGGCCAGTAAATAATAGATATAATTAAAATAAAATGAATAAATGAGAAGGGGGTCTCAAAATCCATTAAAGCAGCCATAGATCAGATGTTGCCGATAAAAAAAACCACTATCAACTGCTCAGAATTTGAGCGTATTTCACAACAAAAAAATCA
The DNA here is from genome assembly GCA_034697705.1 of Ommatoiulus sabulosus. Lineage (NCBI taxonomy): Eukaryota > Metazoa > Arthropoda > Diplopoda > Julida > Julidae > Ommatoiulus > Ommatoiulus sabulosus. Next base: position 10,490 of record JAQGAO010003997.1, on the reverse strand, counting down.
AAACATTATCAGTTTGCGAAACGACGAAGAAAAAAAAATTTTAAAAATAAAGGAATCGTAATTACGCAAATTGGATACTTTCGGGTGGGAATGTCACGCTGTCAATACTAACGAATTAAAAAAACTTAAAACCGACGATTTCCGTCATAAGCTTTAAAAAAAGCCAGTGTTTTAAGAAAACCGATGGGATTGGAATGTCATAAACGTAAATTAAATAAAAAACAAACAATTGCATATATAGTTTTCCTACGCTTAGGCCTAACCGTGGAATCGAAGTCCAACATTTTTGAAATCTCGAAGGACAATGAAAAAAAAAGCCAGCGAAAAACTTACCCGTTTTTCGCGATACCTCTAAAACTTCGTCAGTTTTCACTTCGGGCAAAAAAAAAACAGCGGGGAAAATAAACGAATATAACAACCTCAATTACTGAGCTACATTACACACATTTAGCAAAGCTGTTGTTCTTCGAATGTTCGGAACATTCGAACGTTCGAACGTCGGCTAACGATAGTTGCTTAAGCCGGCTGACGGCTCGCCAACCGGCTTACTAACCGGACGCTCCAAATACTAACTTATCAGTTCCAAAAAACGGCTGGCCAGTCGGCTAATTAGCCGAAGGGTCCAAATCCTAACTAAACTGATTTAACACGCGCACCTACTCGTTATTGCTTTTTTTAGGGAAATATACGCGGGAAATGGGGGAATAAACGTCCATATCACTTCACAAACAAAAAACACAATTATAGAGATTAATAAAAACTCATAGCGTTAATTAATAATTATTGATGTTGTTGTCGTTGAGCAGCAAAACATTGTCCGAGTCTAGGAAACGTCGCTTGCCCTAAGCCATTGAAAAGCAGCCAGTTCTCGTTTTACAAATTATCTTCTTTGTGAGTCTGGAAAAAAGAAAATGGGCATTTTTAAATCGGTTATCTGGCGACATTGGAGCATCTTTCACGGGGTCTGTGGTGGGCATGCTTGAAAATGGATAAATGAGGCAAGAATCTAGTCCATTAATTAATATATAACTTCTCCCTAGTAATTAATAACTTATAACTATGTCGCACCAATTGCCAACAAGGATTAGCGCTGACCAGTCTGAATTTTAAAGCACGAAGCTTCTCGAATCCAAGATGGCGGCCAAGGAGCAGCATTTTATACCGATAATCTTTGGCTGCCATCTTTGTTTTGGAATGTTTTGAGTTTTATCTGATGCTCGCGAGGATTTTCCAACGAAAAAATAGGGATTATTAATGCCAAAATGAGAGGGAACCACCTTCCGCACGAAGCGCCGTAGCTATTTCGTGGTGCTCGCAGCGCCACCGTGGACAAATGTTGCAAATGCGACAGGAAAAACGCTACGGGGCTTCGTGTAGATGACGTATAACGTTAACTTTAAATGATTTTTAATTGGTGCTTTCGGTGAGATTTCCTACTACGTAACCTTGTTCGTAAGTAGCGATTTTGAAATGATAATTAAGTTTTATGGCGGATTCGACTGGGCACACCGGTGTGCACCGGTGTAGTCTACAGAATTTTTGGACCAGTCGAATCCGCCATTAAATTATTACTAAGAGTGTAAATGTTAATTAATCACGTGTTCATAATTCAAATTTTGTATTTTGTGCACGTTACTAAGAAAGTTGGACCATTTATTTGCGTACCAAAAATAAACAGGCCCTGAAATAAGGATTAAAAATTGGAGTAATAAGCATTAAATGATTTCCCCAAATCACAATTCGGATTTAATCGAAATGCGATTACTGCCTAGTAAGATTTTAAATGTTTGGAAATATATTGTTGTTCACGTTGATAAATATGTTTCCAGACTGATTTTCACTTGATGTGAAAGCACTAAAATGTTAATGGGTCTACCAGCGATCCATTCTCAGTTGGAATTTTTCGAAGATATTTTTCAATCTTCGTGTTGATTTTTTAAATTTTATGATAATTTTCGGGAATTGTGACTCTGATCAAATCTGTCCAAAGACTAAGATCTCGAATTAGGCATACAATTATAGGTATAATTTTTACTAAAAATTAGTAAAAATCATTAAGTATAAACTATTTTATGTAAAAAATTAAATAATTTCAAATACAATTCTTTTGACAGTACATGTAAATAACTAGAAATTGTAACTCAAATTTAATAGATCTAGATTAGGTATAAGTTTTACTTAATGTAGGTAAAACGTTTTAGCTAAACATATTTAAGTACATGTAAACTTAAATAAAAATAAAATAATTGATGCCATAAAATAACAAATAAATAAAAATTAAATAAAATAGTTGACAAAGGTAAATAACTAATAATGGCGATTCTGATGTCGTTTTAATTAGAAATAAAATAAAAACTTCATTTTCACCAATTTCATGCATTTTTTGAAATTCTAACGATGTTTTAAATTAATTTACATTTAAAGGGCAAGAACACAAAAAAATGTAAAATCCAAATTCCTAATTACACAAATTTTTATCAATAAACGATATCTTATTGAAAATATTCAATTGGTATGCCTAAAACAATCTTTCCCTTAATTTCCAAAGGAAAAAGACCACTGATAGACCCTCTTAAGGTCCGAGTTTAGGTGTTAAGTGTAGATAATCCTGCTAAAAACGAAGTTTATTGATTAATCTACCTAATTAATGGACGCGTTTGATTTCGGATTGATAATTAAATGAAAAATTGGTTCACCTATTCGGGTCGGGTTCATGGTTTCATTTAGAGGGGAGAGGGTTAGGGGCTGTAACCCCCTAAATCCGAGGTTGCTTTGAAGTATTTGGGGATGTCCAACTGTTGCCAGCTATATAAGGTTGAATTTAGGCCGGGTAACTGGAACAGACAAACTTGCGATTCAGCCTAATGGGTTTAAGTTCAGTGGGTTAAAAAAATAGAAAAAAATTCTGCTGAAGAGGCAGGGCAAGGTAGAGGAGGATATTAATCTCGATATGACGTTTAGAAGAATCAAACAATGGAATGATCAAAGGATTTCCGGTTGTGTGAATATTGGTCAACTTTTTTTTTGAAGGTTTAAGTTCAACAATACATATTATTAATGAACTATTAACATTACTTTTAACTTTCAAATAAAGTTAACTATATTCCACACAACCAGAAAATCAGCGGATTATTTAGATATGTTAATCTAAAATTGAAAACCTATTATGAGAGAAAATGTTTGGTAAATCAGAATAATGGTTAATCAGAACCATTAATTGGCAAGTAAGAATTACGAGAATCTTCAAGTGCAGATTTGAAAAAATATCAAATCTATATTGATTTAATCGAGCAAAAATTGAATTTCTTATCTAATTTTTAACGGTTATTAAATTTTCTCTCATAGTGAACAGTCGGTGTTATCACATTGAAACAAATGCGGTACAATAAAAATGTAGATTAGATGTTTAAAACACAATAAAAATACAAAAAGAAAAAAATGTATTCTTCGTAATAAAAGAAAAGTAAAAACAATATCATTAAAACAGCCACAATGATATAAAATTTATTAAAATAGGTCGCTGCCTTCCATTTAACGATTAAAAGAGAAAAGCAATTAAAACGACAAAAACAGATATGAGTGCGTGTCTTTCATATTTCGCAATTAACAAATGCTGCAGTTAAGAATAACACGCCAATAAAACGTCCCCGGGGTAATGTTTTGGGACAGTAAAATGTGGAAGTAAAGGATCAAAGAAGGTGGAAAATGAAGAGGAAGAAGTTTGAAGTGACAACGAGGAAATAAGGAAACTAAAATAAGGAAAAAGCGAGTGGGTGAAAGGAGAACGAATGGAGAATGATGTCAGGGAAGAAGGAAAACGTGGAAGAGGAAAAAAGAAAGTAAGAAAGAAGGGGAGAGGGTTATAGGTGAAAGGAGGAAGTTAATAGAAGGAAGTAGGAAATTAGAAAAGTTGGAGGAAAAAGTTTGAGAAAAAAAAGAATGAGAAAATAAGGGATGATAAAGTAGATGTCAAATTCAAGATGCAATTGCCACTTAAGACTAAACAGTGACCATAAAAGGACTCGCAATTGGACGGAACAATAGTAAAAAAAAGTGAACATTTTAAAGGAAAGGATTTCAAGGGCTTTACAATGCGATGTTGAGCATTTTACAATTTAGATTCTACTCTGTAGTTGAAAATGGGATGTAGTAAATAAAATGGAGAAAGGTAATGGAAAGTGGTGGAAATTATATTTTCAAGTTTAGAGAAAATATGTTAATGCATTAACAAAATTTGAAACAGTAAGAATAAGAAAATAAGAAAAATAACGAAATGAGATATACTAAAGAAAGATACCGTGTGATTCATTGATATATGGGAACAATAAAAAAATGTTTTATGTGATGAAAGATAATATTGGGAGAAGTGTAAGATAAAAATCGAAAATTATAAAAATAAATTCAGGAAAAGTTGGGAGACTATACCCTAAAATATCCCATGCATAATTTGATATAACCAAACCATATTAAAAATTTAATTCCTTAAAATTAACCAAATATGCAATGCTGCTCTCATACAGAGTAAACACTGGACTAGGGGTCCAATCAATACACACAAAATGATGTACAGATATGTACTTTAAATGTGCATATTCATGTACATGTTAACTAATTATACTTTACTGTTAACTGTTATTTGTGGATAATTTCGTTATTTTCTATCCTTTGCCTCACTTGGTTTCAATATATGTTTAAAATTGTAGAAATAACTGATACTTTGTGAAAATGAAAGTTGACTGTGAAAGTGAATCATAACGAATTTTTGCCATGTGGAAGTGAATGTCAGGATAAGAAAAAAGAATTGAACACTGAATACGTAAGACTGAAGAAGGAAATATACGAAGATAGACAGAAGAAATGGAGAAAGTTGAAGGATGATGAAGTAAGTTAAACAAGAAATAAGTGGATAGAGGATGGAGGAGGAGAAAGGAGAATGACGTATTGAGGAAGTGTAAGGAGTTTGGAGGAAGTTGGAGGAGAATGGAGAAAGTGGGGGAAGGATGGAGAAAGTGGGGGAAGGATGGAGAAAGTGGGGGAAGGATGGAGGAAGTGGGGGAGGATGGAGGAAGTGGGGGAGGATGGAGGAAGTGGAAAGAGGATGGAGGATGTGAAAGGAGGATAAAAAAAATGCAAGGATGAAAGAAAAATAGGGAGGATAATTGGATGGGTAGATATTATGTAATTTGTAGCCTCTACATTGAAAAAATAATAATTGTAATATTCCAAGAGTTTTACTACAATTCAAAAATACTTGTCAATGATTAATAATGTCAATGTTTCAGATGAACATTTTTCATTTTATTTTCTTATTGCAAAACCTGCGCGTAACAAACACGACGCACAATTTCATTTTTAAGGATAAAATTTCTTATCGAATAAATATTGTAGGATAAAAAACTGAGACGAATGTCAAAAGTACTCACCTCTCCCATCTTATTTTTCGCATATTCAATTCTGATTCCCCCACGATCGGAAGAGACAAGTCCAAATCCCTGAAGACTGTTCATGGCTTGGGCAGCGAAACGGATATCCTAAAACAGTGCCACGAAAAGATAAAAAAGCACAGTGTGAACACAAACACTTGTATACACAAACGAATCTAACAGGAACACGTAAAAATCATCATTTAATGTCTTTCGTTTAAGACAAATATTTAACAAAATATTTAAAAAAGGTGATCTTGGGAAATGTGGAAATACATGTTTTATGTTACAAGGAAACTTATGGCTTTCTGAAATTATTTATAATTGTAAAAGCTATCAATTGTGTCGTTTCTTAGTAAAGTTGTGTTATATTTTTAGAAAACTTGTATCGCTTTTTTGAGACAATGTGTCGCCTATTTTTAGAAAACTTGCATCGATTTTCAAAAAAATAACCATTTGCATTTTTTTTTTAGAAAACTTGAATCGCTTTTTAAGAAAATTTGCGTCATTTTTTGAGACAATTTGTGTCTTTTCTTTTTTTTTAGAAACCTTGTATCATTTCTGAAGAATACTTGTGTTGTTTTTAAAAAACTTGCTTCACTTTTTTCAGAAAATTTGCCTCGTTTTTTGAATAAACTGCATGGTGTCTATTTTGGACAAACTTGTCAATTTTTTTTAAAAAAAATACTTGTTTGATTTTAGGAACTTTGTTAAGAAAACTTGTGTCAATTTTGAGGAAATCTGTGTCGATCTATTCTTAAAAAATTTGCATCATTTTTTTTAAAAGAAAATTTGTATCGTTTTTTTGTGAAAATCTGAGTCGTATTTTTTGGAAAACCTTGCGTTGATCTGGAGAAAATGTATGTCGATTTTGACATTTGTTTCGATTTTTCACGAAAACTCAAGTCGTTTGTTTGCGAAAACGAAATCGTTTATTCGATAACATTAGTCGATTTTGACAAAATTTGAGTAATTGTTTTTGTGAAAACTAGTGTCACTTTGTGTAGTCTAAAAGACCATCCTTCTAAAATTTAACCGTCGATGCATTCAACCCCCAAACCCGCCATTTTGTTACATGGAACGCATCACAGATGGCGCTGACATTCCTCAATTCCATTCCACAACGAAATTACACACACAAAAAAAAACGCGAACCCTCGGCCGCCATCTTTATCGTAACTGCCTTCCCCCCAGATGGCGTTATATAACTTATATTGCACATCCAAAGTGACATGGCGCCACCTAGCGTCATCTACATGGGCAAAGCAACCTTTTCAGGTCGAGTTTTCAATGATGCAAATGTACAAAATGCATGAAAATTTAACTGAGTCCATGGCAGCGTGAAATCGCATTTTCGTAGAGCTAGTTCAAAAGTCAGATTTTGTAGTGTCTGTATCTACGAATAAATCTCGGGTTTTAGAGGCCAGCAAATTAATAATGAATGGGATATAAAGACTGGATCAATAATTAATAGGCCTTCTATTCCAACACATCCCCTTTAAAAAGGGGCCCTCAAACAGGTAGCCAAAGCAGAGGCAATCTTAAAGTGGACATGAATTATTCAAGCACTTTTTTTCATCGGAAATGCTACATTTCATTTCAATGACCTCGACTATTTATTTCCGATGAATATTTCACCGCATTTGAATGTCATTAGGGTATTTTTATTCGAATAGAAAATGGCCCTTTTAAATGGTCATCCTCACGAGGCCCCCGTAGGGTAGTGGAGGTTAGGGTCAACAACCTAAAAGTCGATATCCGGAATTGTTAAAAAAAGTTTCCGAGATTTACTTTTTTTAAGGAATGAAACTAAATTTGATTTCTTCCGGAAATAAAACGACGTAAATAATACAACCAAACTAACAAGAATTGTAGAATTGATAACATATCTTAAAATCGTAATGATATCATCTGAATTTTAACGAAGGACGTCATTAGAACAATTGTAACGAATGACGTCATTAGAAGAATTGTAACGAATGATGTCATCATCAGAATTTTGATAAATTGTGCCATAATCAGAATTGCAACGAATTATAGCACTAAAATCTTAATGATATCATCTGAATTTTAACGACTGACGTTATTAAAAGAATTGTAACGAATAAAGGCATCAGAATTTTAATAAATAACGTCATGCTCAGAATTGCAACGAATGATAGCACTAAAATGTTAACGATATAATCTGAATTATAACGAATGACGTCATTAGAAGAATTGTAATGAATGATATGGCATCCTCAGCATTTTAATGAATTACGTCATGATTAGAATTGCAACGAATGATAGGAACTTCATTATCGGAGCGAATGACGTGATCACCATAACTTTTAACGAATGACGTCATAATCAGAATTGTAACGAATGACGTCCACATCAAAATTTTAACAAATGACGACACCATCAGAATTATAATGAATGATGGTATAATCATAATTTGAATGAATGACGTGATAATAAAAACTGTAAAGAATGGCGTACGTCATGATAAGATTTTTAACGAATGATGACGCCATCAGAGTTGTTAAAAAATATGACATCAACAGAATTATAACGAATGACGTCATAATCATAACTTTAACAAGTGATATGACACCACCAACATTTTAACGGAGGACGTCGTCAACAGAATTTTAACGCGTGACGTCATCATCATAACTTTAACGAATTAGTGCATTCATCGGAAAACGTGGAAAATTGTGATAATTTGTCCTCGGTAAACGTGAAAATTTAGCCATTTTGTTCTCAGAAACCGTTGTAAGCTTTGCAATTTTGTACTGGGAAAATGTAAAAATGTTTCCAAATTGGCCCTGCAGGACTACGTTGAACTTCCCTGACCTTTCCAGACATTTTCAAGTTCCCTGACTTTTCAAGGTTTCCCAAATTTTCCAGGTCTGGGGGAATTCTGTTATATCTACGTTAAAATGAGGCACAGGAAGTGCATTTTCTCGTTGGCCAAATTTCTCCCAAACCTGATGCCAGAGGCAAATGTTCACGTTTAAAATAATCAAATTTCAGTGCACGGAATTTCTTCGGGCGAAATGAACAAATTTTGTCGAGGAGGCCGGAAACCAAATACTGGAAAAATTTATTAAAATGTAATGAATTTGCGAAGAGGTAGATAGGTAGTCTCGAGTAACCGGATATCTCCAGATCCCCCCCCCTTCCTTTTCAAAAAAAAATAAAAATAAAATCCTAATATTTTCGGACAGCTGGCCTATCATTTGGCACTTAACATTCAGGGAAATGAAATACCTCCTAAAAATGGATTAAAAGCCATGAGCAAAAGCGGCTAAAAAGCCTAGGAAAAATGAGACCCAGTTTGAAAATTTGGCTAATGGATTTCAAGTTCGAAATGAGAAGATTAAATTATACTCGTTTTATGCTAATTCACTGTTTTCATTAAGTGCGCCTATTAATGTCGGCCGAAGGGGGAATTTGGAAATCCCACTTTTATAAATCAAAAAATATATGCGGGATTAAAAGCGAAGATGTATTAAATATCCCCGGACATTGATTAAATTAGACGGAGATAAATCTACAATCGATATTATTTAAATTAGGCGGCTTGTGGGAGAAAAAAATCAGGATTTCAGCAATTTAAGCTTATCGGGAAAAAAATAAGCTTTTAAGTAAGCTTCGTCTCAAGTTTCACCTCATTCCCTCAAGATAAGAGAGGATTTTCGAGAAAATTATGCTAAGCAACTCTTTAAGCTCCACGATCAATGCAACGGGCGCCCGCTAGAGGCGCCACTGGCCACCTTAAGGATCCACTCGGAAATGTTACCAACTTTTACTGCTTAGCCAAATTTGTGTCCAATTTTGAGTTTTAAAGGAACTAAAACTTTACTCCAGTAAGTAAGATTTTACACAAGAAAGCAAGACTTGTACTCTCAATAACAATCTTAATATAGAAAGTAAAACTTTACTCCAGTAAGTGAGAATTTACTCAAGAAATGTACTCTCGATTACAATCTTGATAAAGAAAGTAAAATTTTACTCCAGTGAGTAAGATTTTGCTCAAGAAAGGTACATTTTTACTCAAGATAGCATTACTTATGCTCGGGAAAGACAGTCATTCACTCAAGAAGTAAGGATGTACTTAAAAAAGAGTAAGAGTTTGCTCAAGAAAGGAAAGCGATTACTCAATAAAGGAAGATTTGTACTCAACATAACATTTTAGAAAAGAAAAGAAAGATTTTACACAAAAAAACGAGCTTGTATACTCAAGAATGTAGGATTTTACACAAGAAAGCAAGATTTGCACAAAAAAATAAGATTTTACTCAAGAAATCAAGACTTTACTCAAGATACAATGTAGTAAGACTGTACTCAAGAAAGCAAGATTTTACTTGTTCAATTCATCTCCACGAAATTTACAATAATATTCCCAAAATTATCGGATTTGAAGAAAGTTTGATTTGTTTAAGGTAGGTCAAATTTTCTGAAAATTACGAACTCTATCTACTGTATATACAGGGTGATTCAGTAAGAGTACCAGAACGAACCGGCAGCCATCAACGTTAATCAGGGTGCCTGTGTGAAATGCAACCCAGGTAGTTGTATGGAGTGGCCAAAAAATGAAGTGTCCATTTGGACACACTGGAATCGATGACCTTGACATGTTCCATCAAGGTAATTGTGGTCATGGTATTGCACTAATCAGTGAGTCTCCATTCATTATTTACTCAGATTCAATGCTTAATCTGTGAATTGGCCCTGCCCCGAATATATAGTACGAGCTTTCCTGCATTGCACTTCTGCGTTGCAGGTTAGCAATCATGCAAGAAACTAAAATGTTTTTTTGGAAAGTTATAATAAAAATAAATAAATTGATAATAGAATTTCGCAAAGGCACCCATTATAATATAACTTTACGATGCCCTACATTAACTTTCTAATTGAACATTTGTTCTAACTATTACGATTTAGAAGATAGTAACGCAATGACCTTGATGGAACATGTCAAGGTCATCGATTCCAGTGTGTACAAATGGCGCCTTGGCCACTCCATACAACTACCTGGGTTGCATTTCACACAGGCACCCTGGTTAACGTTGACGGCTG
>JAQGAO010003996.1:0-15961 GCA_034697705.1 Ommatoiulus sabulosus | reverse complement strand
ACCTGCCTGTAAAAGCCGCCGGGAGGGGGCGCTTAATGAAGCCCCGGCGCTTATTCGCCCAATCCGGGAGACCCCCCGGCGATTAATCGAGGTAGGCGGCTATTGCGGGTCCGGCGCTTGATTCCGTATTTACGGTATTCAGCAAAGAACCGCGTTCTAAAAATGGAGCAACCGAGCGCCATTTTGTCCATATTTGGTTGCCTCGCTTTCCTAACAATCCGTGTATTTTATAGTCAATTAACCTAAATCACTGCCAGAGGCCTGCTGGAAGCCCCTAGGCACAAAAATGTCTCCCTTGACTAATTTCTTTTAATGAGTGCATGATTTTTGACATCTTAAATTACATAATTGGACGAGATAATTTCGTAAAAAACAGCCAGTGCTCTTTTACACGTACTGTAGGCTGACAACTCCGAGTTCTTGACCTCAAAATAGTTTGTACCGTTTTTAAATCAGTTTTTACACAATGTTCAGCATGCTGTCGCGCTGTAATTTCTTTCCTAGAAGTTCGCCCCAGAAATTTACATACAGTATTAGTTTTTCTTTAATAAACACGATAATTATTTTTTGAACTCCAGAGAAAATTGGACGAAACGTGTACGCGTTGATGTAATCAACTGTAGCTTCATATTAACATCAAGATTTATTTCATTCTTTGTAGTATAAAACATTTTTTCAAAAAAATTCACATTTGTATAACATGTTAATGAAGTTTCAATTCTAGAATTTTTAAAAAAAAAAACGATTTTGATTTTTTTTGGACAAGCCTAGAATTGTCAGCGTTTTGTCAATGAAATACCGCTTGTTTACATATACTGTATGAAAAACTTTTGAAGAGAAACGATGTACCGTACATATACATGTACATGAATGAGCAGGGAATACAATTTGGGCTTCGCCTTATGGCCTCGTACTAAGCTTCTTTATTCGTCATTGGTGCATTTAAGTACGAGAAACAGATGGCACCTAAAAGTTTTCGTACTCACAGTAGGCTTCAATGCCATGCTTAATCCAGGTTGAAAAGGAAAAAAATCGAAATGTTACCCCACCCGCACGACTGCGTAGCCGCAAAACCTACGATTAGGAGGTTGATTTCTACCGGCCACTCAAACGTGTACTGGATTTTGAGCAGTCGAAAACTGTTGTCCGTCACCTTCTGACCATCCCTGTACGAGCCCGTACACCCCCGCCATTGCACTCGTGACGCGTCTTTGCGCCCACGCATGTGCACTCGTAGTTCTTGGAAGAATTGCAACGCTAGCATCTGACGCGCTATAGCCGCCGAGGAAGCGGCTCATTTGACGAGAATTAATGAAAATTCACTCGTAATTAGCGTTGGCAGGTGGCTTTCCAGATTTAATTACTGGTTGGGATGACTCTGAGCTTTCCGCTCGCACGCTCAAACGGAAATTCAAGTTGGAGAAAGGAAGCCCCTCACTTTGCCGGATTAGGACTGCATGAGTGTGCGTGGTGCGAGACGTCATTTTGGTGCCCTTTCCTAGATCGGATTTCAAGGCATAACCAAAACTGATTAGTTATACACGTAGATATCTAACGAACATTTATCCCAATCGACAAAATTGTAAGTGGGCGAACCTAGATTTGAAGTCCATACCCAGGTATCACTGAGTAGGACTCGTTAATCTGGTGCTAAAATCTGAGTGTAAATGCATGTAAGCAAGTCGCCGTAGGTCCAGTCGATTAGTGGTAAGCGTCTGCAATACCACTAAGTGACACTTGTTGGCAAGCTACTGGAATAAGTTTCAACGTGCTCCTACCCTTCGGTTTAAAAACTTTTCTTGGCATTGAAACGTTGATAATTAGATTTTGAACAAACGCTTTTAGGAGCAAGATCTTTTCTTCCCAAATTTAAGTTTTCGCGATTTCATAAACAATGAAATGCATCGTTATAGCGGAAGCGCAGCAAATGTTCGACCGTGTAAGTGTGGGCTCAAAATCCAGGAAATGCCTCGGCATGGTTTCTGGTACGTTACCGAGCATTTGCTTCGCACCGAGCGCGCTTTCGGCATTCCTTTTGAAGGTGATGCTCGGTGATACGCGATGACCTATTCCCGAGCCTGGAAACATTTCTTCCGGATCCAACACGAAGGTTACGGTCGCGTTTCGATGAATCGTACGATCGAAACCGATGGTTAACCCGATTCGAATTTTCTCCACCCACTATATATGCTCGATTTTCTGGAGCTTTGAGCGCCCTCCACCATCGTACTCGTTCACTCCTCCAGCAGTCGCTCTACTTTTTGACCCTGCCCTCCGCTGTTTTTTTAAGATGGCTGGTCGACCTCGTTTTTTTTTTCTCCCTTCCCGATAAATGCACCGATTGAAGAAAGGAAAAAAAAACCAACTATCGATTTTTCGTTGCGTAACGCTTCGGAGTCTGGCCTTAAAAAGAGTGCAGCGGCGTCGTGTTGTTGCTCGACGTCGAGGATTATCTTTTGAGACTATGTCGAAACGAAAAGCGTGCCTGATATTTAATACGCGAAAGAGGGCGCTCGCGCACGGCGTGGGTCACGCGACGCTCTCTGGCTGTGTGGCTGGCTAACCTCTGGCATTTGCACTAGACCAGCCCACAAACGCCCATGGTGGCGGTGGCGGCGCTGGTGTCATCGCGATGCGATGTTTTAGATCGGATTCCGAATCTGTTGCGTAGAGCGAACGATCAATTTCGAATAGACCGGTTATTAATTGCGTTTGTAATCTAATAAATACTACATGTATTAAAATATTTTTGTTTACGATAATGTGTGACGTCACTATAGGGAAGTTTTTAACTTGGGTGGTAATATTTTATTATTCATAAATGGGCGAATTGGAGTGACGTCGTCGCTTTAATCTGGTACTTTGAGATTGACTTTCCTATATAGCATCGTGTGCAGCTAAGACAAGTGGCGCCCCTGTTGAGATGAAAAGCTTTAGAGCGATTTGCTGATTCGTTAGTAAGCTTTTGTGTCAGCTTCACTAAGTCGCTAATAAGCCCCTTTGTCAAAGTAGAATTAAGTCGAATTTGGCTAGCCGACGAATTCCCTTTCCCGTCAAGTACAGTATATCGATTGGCTATGTTTTGTTGAAAAATTTCAAAGCTGAATTTGCGAGACGAATTTAAAATACAAAGATTTTAACATTCCAGATTCGGTTTAATTTCAAAATTAGCTATTTTGACTCAAGTCAGAGCATGTTCAGTTCGTGCTTAGCTTACACATAAATTTACATTTCATATTTTTAGGGCTAGTTGAGTCACGATTTGCGTCACTGGAAACGCAACTAAAATGTGCATTTGTATTGTGGGTGCTACGGACTTATCAAACATGCATTGCTCCCACACTGGAAACGTTAATCTCCAAAACGGGGCAGATAAACTGTTTCATTCATAAAGAAACGAATCGAGATGCTATCGACAAGTAGGTTTTTAATTATATTCATACACGTAAGGCCAAAAAATACCCGCTCGTTTTATCTATGGACACGTGATCCGCGCCCCCACCTCTTTAATTCCCCAGTCGAAGTACAATATACAGTAGGGCCTATTGAAACGATGAGATCGTAGCACGTATTGGGATCTCCTCGCATTATACTATAGGTCAATAATGGGTCGTTTTCCGCGATGAAACTTGTATACATGTACAGAGTGTCAACTTCTTGATCGGTGACACAATATTTGCAGCTTTTGAAATTTACCTCACCCATATCGTGTTTATGAAGATATTGATACAATGGCATAGTCGAATACATGACGAGACCCCCTTTATACTTTCAGGTATTTAGATAAATACAATCGTATATCAAAGGCTGGTAAATTAAATAAACACCCACATTCTTCACCGATCGAAGGCACCGGACAATCGCAAAAATGCGATGATAAAACAGATCCTACAACTGAAGAGGGGGAAAATTGCAGATAAAATGAACGCCAACCAATAACTTTCATTTGCTGATATTGTTTATAATCACGGAAGTAGATATCACTCGCCCAAGAATGAAAAATGTGGCAATGGTTTGGCGCCTGTATGAAAACTGATGGCGGTATATATGACGTCGAGATAAATGGCACGATTTCCGAGAATTTTAATACCGCAACGCTTATCAAATTTGCCAAACACAATCGAGGAAAAAACAGTTGTCCAATTGATTATAATGTACAGTATGACATTTTTAGTCTTATTTTTTTATATTATAATAGAGAAAGGGGTTCTAAAGCCATGTTGCACGCGTAAATATCTTTATAGCATGCAAGATATATTTTACTCAAAGAGTAGAATCAAAATTTAAAAAAATAGTTATTAAACTTTGACTTACTGAAGAAATATTAGTTTTGATTATTACGCGTCAAAGTTTCCCAAACATAAAATCGAAGCTCAATTTCGGACCCCTTTTTCTACAGAATCCTATTTGATCAACGTAATCATTTACATGTATAAGTGTAATTATCGTAATTATCCTAAAAGTGTACGGACATTTCCAGCGAGTAACATCTTCCGCTACGGGGCTCCGTATGTTTCGTGTCTTTCACTCGATCGTTTCGTTCTATCGGTAAGTACAGTCCGGGCAAACCAGCTAGTGCCAGATAAAACTCCTGCGCGTGTTGAGCGTCAATAGCATACGATCTTTTCCATCGTTTCGTGGCGACTTCGTGACCGTGGTGACAATGCGCATCAGCCACGTTCCGCTCCAAAAAGCCTAACGGGCGATTATTAAGCAGCTTCGCTTATCCGAGTCAACTCGAGCAACGATTACGAAGGAATGCGATAAGGAAAGATTAAGAAGAAATGTGACGTCTGGAATGCCGCCAGGAGGGCTCCAGTTGGCGCCCAACTGCAACATATCGCACCTGTTGTAGGTAGCTGACATTGACGATGCACGTAAACCACGATGACGCCATCAGAAAAGGCGTCAATTCGATTATAATCCCCCGCAGATTAAGGATGTACCAGATTCGCGCAGCTGACTGCAACCCATTGTCACCCCCGACGAGCATCAATTGAAATAGGGATGACCGTCAGCTAAAAGCGCCACCTGCCGACACGAAAAGTCCGATGAATACGCCAAGAAGAAGGCCCGTAGAAATTAAAGCGTTTCGTGTCCAGATACGAATCAAATAAGATGAGGCTATACGAACGGTAACGTGGAAATCGATAGCTGCATTAGAGTGCATGGGAGAATGGCGGAGGCTTTTGGGAGAAACAAGGGTGAAGGCCTTAAGAAACCCCTATAGCTTCCTCTAACGATCTTTGATCAAAAACTTTGCTCCCTATATATTAAAAAATTATATTTAGCGTCGTTGCGAATGACGAAGCCCTCGAATCATGATGGAGGGCACCATCAGCTCATTGGCCAACTTCTACAAGATGAAATACGCCATTTTGGATACAAAAATGTATCGAGAAAGTTTCCCCGATCGAGACATCGAATTACTCTTTTTATGGGTACCTCCATTGTATTCGGAATACTTAAAAGTTGTCACGTTTGTCTTCGTGACTATATGGCAGTGGCGCTATTGGCGTAAATGATAAATCAGCCGCCCATTTCGATTTAGAAGCGCAGCATTTCGGATAAAATCCTGTCTCGTTTAGTCATCATTTCTCACTCGCAACTATAGACGAGCTTTTATTTCAATTAACCTGAATTTGTCTGAATGCGGGATGCTGGTCCATATGCCGAGTTCGTTTAATTAATTTTTTTTGGACGGTCTGGGAACGTGTGCATTATATGCAGTACAGTATATGGTATACGCGTTTCTGGTTTTAACGCTTGCCAGTTTGAATGTTTACGATCGTCTATGAACATTTCATTCTCAGAAATCGTGAATCTTTGGCCATTTTTTGTTTTCCCTGAATCTTGCGAAGATTTCTCGCATCTTCGCGAAATGTCTTGTCGCTGAGCGTCGGTTCCTTCGTTCGCGACGCTAAAAATTAGATAGACGACATAGACAATGGGCGTGGCCTACAGCGAGACAGTATAAATCTAGAAAGTTTTTGCCCTTCCGCGAAATTACGGAATTGCGCGGAAACTGAAGTTAGGCAGACTAGTTTTTCTATAATCTTAAGATTCGTCTTAAACGCATACGCTTTTTCCACCGTGGTCTATACGCGGATAAAAGCAGCCAGCCCACCTTTCTAGCGCCTTTTAACGTATATACAGAAGATGCAATTGTTGTTTCCGAGAAAATGCTCGTATACTCTTAAGACTTGTCTGCAGCACGGACGTTTCTCTAAAAATTCTATAGTCGTTTAGTTTATTCTAGGAACCAGATAGATTATCTATAAAGCGAACAATTGCATGTTATCGGCGTTTTTCTAATTTTTTTTGTCGTTTTCTTTAGTGTAGATACGCAAGTGTATTTTCTTTAAATGACATTGTTAATTTTTGAACCTCGATTCTGCAGGGGTACATTTTGTCGTTATTACTAGATAGTAATTTAAAACAAGCTTGACGCGTAATTAAGGAGCGAGATTCGAATTATTTAGGACGTTCAACGTTTCGAAATTTATGCCTTCCTCGATCAGGAGGTATAAAATTGTATTTTATATGTATTTGTTCACGTTTGGATGGACAAATTCAAATCTCGCTTCTTAACTTTATCTTCATGCCAACCATTTAGGGCCGGTTGCACCAACTTAGGTTAAAATCTGAGGTTTACTAACCTTGGGTTAAAATTTGACTCCAGGTTAACCTTTGGGTTAACAAAAAACATAAATTTTGTACTCTGAAAAAGTTGATAATTTTGCCAATTTGTCCTTAGAATCTGTTGGAAAGTTTGGAAAATTTCTCTTAGGAAACTGTTGACAATTTTACAAATCTGTACTCGAAAAAAGTTGAAAATGTTAAAGATTAATTGCCATGTTTAACCTGTTGGAAACCATAATGGAGGACAGAAAAGGAACAATCTTTGACCAATGTTGCCAGATTGTGCATCCTGCCTTCACCTGTCTGTGTGATCAGGTGGTGTAACATGCTTAATTCCCTAGCTTTATCTGTAGTTCACGCCATGTTGTTTTTCCTATATAATAACCCGAGGTACAACCGGCCCTTAGTTTTATTTCCCGTATATAACGTGGATAAACTATGAACCTTGGAATATATTCGACAATCATATATAATTTTAAGATGCTCCGAGAGAGAAAAACTATATTTCCGCTGAAACTTGCGGAATCAAGCGAACATCCTTGAGAAACTTTTGAATATGAAACTGAGACGCTAAGGGACTGAACCGAAAATGAGAAAGAATTCCCAGCGATATATCGAAGATTGATTTCCAAATGGGACTTGGAGGATCTGAGTGAATAAAACGATAAGCTCCGGGAATCGAAAAAGGGATTTCCGGATATATGTTTGCGATCTCGAAGACAGCACGCTGGAACAAGCTGGTAGAATACAATGCTAATCCTAAGAAATCAAACGAGAATCGAAGAAACATCTTCTTAGAATCTTCGAGTATCAGCTCCTTCAAAGGTTTTGGAGGGAAAATAGAAATGCTAATAAAAAGTCCTTCTCCAAATCTGATGCGAGCGTTTTTTTCCCCCACTATTATATGCATGAGTGAAATTTTTCATATTTTTTTCTACCGTACACGTGAAGCCAGAGATGGAGATATTGCTAGTAGCCAATTTCTTTTTGCGAATCCTTGCAGATGCATAGAAGAATGAGTCCCCTCGCAGGCTGAAAGTGCATCCTATATTGGTTGCAAAACATGCTTAAAAATCTGCTTACTATCGATCGGCGTGTTTAAATTCAGCATAAAAGCCGCAAAACCCTTGTTTCTTTTGCACGTAACAAAGTCGTCCGAGGACTTTATTGAGATATTTCGAAGGGGATGACAAAGAAGAAGAATGGGGGCAAAAAGAAGAAGAAAAGAAGGAAGGGAAATAGGAGATTTTTAGCATCGTATAAGGATCAAACGTAGGCTCGATCATGCCAACCAGGCATGGTCAAGATAGGCAAGCATCGATTTTTCCAGGAGCTGGATCTTACCGAAACATCTAATTTTTCACCTGGATGCTTACCTAATGTCAGGGTGTTAGGCTTCTGAGCGTGTTTTATCGCCATGTCCGACGTGTGAGTATCACCATGGCAACGTCTCGAAAAGCAAGTGCCATGCAGCCCGTGGGAAATGCCATATATGGACTCATTTCACAGTGAGACCATACTGTAAATGACCAATTACCAAATTTACATATACTCAGGTGAAGGTGTTCAAGTAGCCATTTTTAGGTCATAACATAAACAATGTACATTGTACATGTACTGTTTATGGTCAAACAGAGCTGGAAAAAAATCAGTGGAAACTAAATTTCAACTAATTTTTGCCCATAGGGGAAAGGGGCCATTCAAAATGGACGTCCTCAAAATTTTCCCAAAAATGGACCCCTCCCTACCCCCTGTCCGCATTGTGTCCGGTCAAGCAGGATCCATCCTCCTCTCCCCCCCCATTCGGACGTCCGAAACTTAAAAAAAAATTGTATTCGAAAAATGTTGAAAGTTTTGCAAATTTGTACTTGGAAAAACGTAAATTTTGTACTCTGAAAAAGTTGATAATTTTGCCAATTTGTCCTAAGAATCTGTTGGAAAGTTTGGCAAATTTCTCTTAGGAAACTGTTGACAATTTTACAAATCTGTACTCGAAAAAAGTTGAAAATGTTAAAGATTAATTATACTTGGGAAAACGTGGAAATTGTTGCAAATTTGCCCTCGGGAAAACTTGGAAATTTTGGAAAATTTGTCCTCGAGAAAACGTGAAAAAATTTGTAAAGATGGCCACGGTAAAGGTTGAAAATTTAACGAGTTTATGCTCGAGAAAAATGAAAATTTTGCAAATTTGTACTGGAACAATTTGAAAGTTTGCAAATTGACCCTGAGCTTCTCTGAGTTCTCGGACTTTTCCAGGTTTTCCAGGACTGCAGGCACCCTGTTTACTGACTTTTATAATTTATAACATCTCCTTTGCGCTCAATTTTCCTTGTAAAGCAGATACTTTACGAATCGTACTTGGCTGTCGTGTACGTCACGTTTGCAACACCGACACGTTATTTTATTTAAGAAATTTGTTAATGGTTATCGTAATCTTTAAACCAATTAATGCATACATTTTGCACATGTGACTTCACGACTGCCAAAATGATATTCGCAAATTAGCTTTCGTCTGAGTTCCGCTAATATTTGGCAAGGTTGTTGTTCTTAACTGGGTGTACCACCCGTACACATTCTCTATGGGAATTTCCACTAAGATAGAATTTCATAGAAATAACAATTGAAATATGACTCGAGATAGAATGTGTAGTTAAAATATTAATGATAAACTTTAGATAAAAATGCTTTTTTACTGTATAACGAAGGTAAACAACAATGAATTGTGAATTTTATAGTTTTAAATTTTCCAGGCATACATTTTAAATTTATAAAAAACTTCATTTTTACCCGGTGTTGCATGTATTGCTTCCTAGGTGGCGCTTTTTTAAATTCTATTGTTTTTTTTATTTAATAATAATGCGTGGTAAATCATGGTAAAAAAGCTAAGTGTAATTAGGGTATAATATTCACTAGTATATAAATTATGCTTAACTTTTTGACGTGAGTTTATTTAATTTTATGCCTAAAACTATCATATAAAAACATCGACAACGGATCACTGACAGGTCCCCTTATATGGCCATCCATAACCCATCATGATCCGATATGATTAAGTTACATGTATGTATGGACACAAAACTGCATGGATGTAACATGGAAATGCCCTTCAGGGAATACTTCTCATATCTACTCATAAATGTAAATCCTACATCGTTATTTGTGCTTAATGGCTCGAATAATCTTCAAGAACTCTTTATGAACTTGGAATTTTCTGGAATTTGGGTCCGACTTGCAGCTTGGAGCGAGGGATGGGTAAATGGCATACCGTCGAACAAACGGAACAATGGCAGAAAATCTGTAGTAGGATACCTGAATCTAAATATATTTGCCATCGTTTAGATGGATACAATTGCAGCATGATTAAATTTGAGGTATTTTTTGCGCGTTTTTATTGGTGCTCATTTAAAACGAATAGGAATGAAAATGCCAACGCAAAAGGCCTAGAGCAAAAGTACGAAAAAATTCCCTTTGATCACGTCTTGAATTATTTATTGGTTTCGTTATTTAATGCAATAGGAAAGAAAGCGCTCTATCTCGCTTTTATACCAGCATTTCCTCCAGTTTCAATTTAATTGAAATTTTTTTTACCCCCCATTTACATATTTTATTGCGAAATAATGCAAACGGCTGTATTTTATGCATAAATTGAAAACGGCTGAATTTCGGCAATTAAATTAGGACTAAAAAGTTGGTCTAAAGTGGCTCGTGATGGAGAGGCACGGGATGATCTTAGAAGTGGCATGCGTCATTTTCAGGAATATCTGAACAGGGAAGACATGCATGCGTATTTTCCTACATCTGACAATTATGTTAATAACAGCACTGTCAACAGCTTGAATTGATCGAATAACATTCCAGCATCTTCCAGCAAAGTCGACTCTCAACTTACGTAAATACTGTAATTTGTTCCAAGACACGTGTCTGTCACACGAAATTTGGTCCTTATCCTCCAAAGTTAATGCAGAAATGCATGTATAACAAGCTTCTAGCTGGCACTGTAGCTACACTATAATAACATTATAAACATTTGAATTTGGAGATTTGTTTTTATAAAATAATGTATGTTAACAACTGCTTTTCAAAACATTAAATGTTTATACTAACTATAGAAACATTTAATGTTTATAATAACTATAGAAACATTTAATGTTTATGATAACTGTAAAAATATTTAATGTTTATAATAAATATAGAAACATTTAATGTTTACAGTAAATATAGAAACATTTAATGTTTATAGTAAATATAGAAACATTTAATGCTCATAATAACTGTATAAATATTTAATGTTTATAATAACTATAGAAACATTCGCATTTATCAATGTCTGTTTTTTAAATAATGTATGTTAACCAAAGCTTACATTTTTAAGAAACATTCCAGCATCTGAGACGACCCCGAACTTTCGTGCATAATTTGTTCCAGGAAACGTGTCTGCCACACGAATGTCCGTCTGTATGTTGAATTTTTTTTCAAT
This sequence comes from Ommatoiulus sabulosus, assembly GCA_034697705.1. NCBI lineage: Eukaryota > Metazoa > Arthropoda > Diplopoda > Julida > Julidae > Ommatoiulus > Ommatoiulus sabulosus. Next base: position 4,842 of record JAQGAO010003996.1, on the reverse strand, counting down.
GAGAATTAATGTAAAAATGTATAACGTGTCCCTGGCATTATACAATAATAACTTTAAAAAAAATTATATATGTTTATTAATAATAATAATTAAAACAGCTGAATTGTCCGTAACAGCTGACTTTTTGTTTTTTAAAATAATGTTTCTTGGATCCAAAAGTTTTTTTCTTATTTTTCAAAACTTATCTTAGAATAGAAAGTTGATGGGAACATGAAATTGGTTGAAAATTACGTTGAATTTTCAGGAAACAAAGGAATTCGGCGTAATGTATTTCCTGAAAGCTTGATAAAATGGTTTAATTTGTCTAAAACCTTTTGTAAGTTTAGTGCAAACTGCAAATCATTGTTTGCCTCTCAGCGAAGAATAAAGAGGCTGCGTGTAAATGGCGGCATGCGTCATCGCAGCCTTTTTTTCTTTTCTTTGACTAATGGGGACAATTAAGGAGAAGCACGTGTCACCTGTGTTTGTTGAATTAAATTTCGGGTTTGATGGTGCAAATCTGAATGTGTTTCACATTGATGAAATTGCATTATTCCGCAACGGCTAGCTTTTTCGTCATTAAAGCAAATGAAGGACGAAGGGGGTATTTCCGTGCGGGTGACGGTGGCGCCCCCAATCCTCCCTTATCCGCGTTTCCAATCATTGAATGTCTGGGAAATTTATGTGAAAACAACGGCAACGAGTTGGGCAACATCGTAATTAGGCGAAGGGCTGCTGCGCTTCTTTCACTGATTTTAATTATCCCAAAGTTGTTGAACCAAAACGAGTGCGTTTAGGCGGAAATATTTCAACCAGCCGTCTTCGTTACGACGCTCGAAAACAATTGAATTTTTTGATGGCACCTCCGCTCCTGGGCACCTCTCAAAGCAAAAAACAATCGAATTTCAGCGAAGAAATTGGTTGTGCCAATATTCCGTGCCTGACTACTCTGAATTTTTCATATGAAACGATGCTTTCGAAAACTGTGTTGCTCTGTTTGCAAAAATTGTTTGCAGAAATCATGTCGTTGCTCGAACATCTGAACTAGTGTTGAAGAATGGTTTTGGGAGCTTTTCTGCAAAACATTATTCATTCCCAACTAACCGCAGATCTATACAGTACTTGGTTCTTTATTCCAAATCCTGACATCTAATCGTTATAATGTTATATGGTTGTTTGCATCGAATTTCGATTTAAAAATAATTCTGCAAATTTTACGAAACTGATTTTAGAGGATAAAATGGCATGTATTAGTTGTGTGATAACTGCAGAGATTAATTTCATTATTTTGATAATATCTGCTGAATTTGGTAATGTAGAAGTAGCGCGCAATTTAGATATATTCTAAAATATATTTGATTACAAAAATGTTTATAAAAACCCGTTTTTTGCATTAGGGTTATTTCTTTTTTTCTTGAAAAGATTCATATTGGTCTAAATTGCGTCATATTTCAACGAATAGATGGGAAAATGTTTGCACGATATCGGTTTTCAATACATCTTGAAATTCATTTTTCATTCAATTTAAGAAAGCGCATTTATCTATTTCTGTGTTCAGCACACTCCGAGGTGCATCCGTTTAAAAATATTACAGTTTTATATACGTTTTCAAAATGTGCACCGAGATACTATTTTAAGATCCAATTTTGAGTGAATTTTCAAATAAATTTTATGATGGACCAAATGTCGCAATCAATAATTTAATAATGTATTTTTATCTTGCGTGATGAAAAGATGGAGTAAACGTTCTATCTGCAGCTTCCCGAAAATCCCAAAATATTGAAATGAATGTCTTTGGAATTCCTACCTAACCACTATACAGTTGAACTGAATGCATCATAGATGGCGCTTCTATTGAAAGGTCTGCTATGACTTTACAGATATACGATTAATTGTATAATGAAATACAGTAAGATTTAGCTAATAAACGTTGAATACGACCCGAATAATTGAACCAAAAACTAAATTGTAAGAATCCTGGCCTCTGTTTTTCTTGTCTGGGGATGTTTGAAGCAAATGCCACGCCTCATTTGGCGTAATAATTAAGGCTGACTATAGTCTGGCAAGGTCAATAAGAGATAATCACGTTTAAAGCCTTCATTGCTCGTCGATAAAGCCTTTATTAGATTGGCAAAGTCAGCGAAACCAATTTCGTTACTCCGCTTACTTATGTACGAGAAAATGCGATAACGGGCAAGTAGGAGAACATTAACTTAATGAAAGTCTTGCAAGAGATGCCGTGTTATTGTACCAGCCGCTTTTATTACTTTCCTTTAAAAAATCCGACACCATGTCTGGGCAAGGTCAAGGCGGCTTCAACAGCTTCAGCGGATGTGGAGCCAACCTAAAAACAACCCATCGAGATACGTGTATTTCACACTTTCTAGAGTACTATGCAACTAGATTTGAACATGAAGTAACTTAAAATTTTGACGTAGAATTACGTCTTTCCCCGACTTAAGGGGGTAGTTTTGGACTTTTGGATATCCTAAAAATGTCCGACATTTTAAATTAATAACGTCATTTATTAAAATGTTGATTATGTATTCATTACAACTATGATAATGTCATGTCTAACAATTTTTACGATGTACTCGTCATGGTAACGTCTTTTTTTAAATTATGATGATTGAGTCATTCATTACAATTCGGATGATGACGACATTTGAAAAATTCTGATCATGACGACATTTGAAATCGTCAGAATTGTAATGAATGACATCATATAATATGCAGCCCAAGATGTACATGTATTTCTAGGTTAATAAAATTGCTATGCTACTGTATCTTTTTTAAAGTATTTTATTTAATAGAAAATTAAGTATTTTTCAATTTCCAGTTATCTTTCTTCGATGTAAAAATACATTTAACAAGAATACTCCTTTCTGTTCCTAAAACTATCTTCGAAAATGTTCTCATTGATAATGAATCGTCAACACGCCCTCTTAACACCAAAAATGGAAGAAAATGCATTCTTCTTCTTGCAAAGAAAATTAAAATTCCATATTTGGAATTCGATATGAAGCGATCTTGGTTTAACAGAAATTTTGCAATTATTTTCATGAGGCAATTTATGAAATGCTGAAATGAAATTTTTCTGAGGTAAGTTTTATAGAAAAATCAGTTAGTTCATTGACCTTTCGGCACGTTTCAGAATGGCAACATTCTCATCTAATGTTTGTCACGAATTTTCGATTTGACCATAAACACGAAAACAACATGGCCACCAAACTGATGAAGCTAACGCTTAAATGAAAATAATGTTTAAATAAGTACCTTTTACAATCTCCTTCATATTTGATTTGCCATCAGTTGCCTTTTTCTCGTATATATTTCATTTTTTCTCCTAATTGAATGCGTTTCAATTAACCTTTAGCCTCGTTCCCATAACGGCGTTTGACAGGTTTGACATATATTTGTGCCAGGTCCTTTTATCCGACAATGGGCTCCTGTTTATCGTGCGCGTTGCATTTCGAACAGCTTCGTAATACGCGGGGGTGTCACTGATAAGCGCAGGCCAACGGCCCTCATGAATGCTTCATTTGGCCGAAATTTCAAAAGAGACGAAATTATCAGGCATGAATTAATTGAAGGAGGATTAATAGCCTGAACGGAAAGCTCCAAATGCACTTTAATTATATTTGTTGTTGATAAAAGCGCGTGATCTATTTGCTGCGATGACCCCTCCGTTGACCCGTGCCCAGTTGCGATAGCTGGGTTTTGTCATTAATCCACTCCTTCTCAGAACACCATTGATTGGTCATTACGGCTATATTGCTGCCGAGAATGAATCGCCATCTTGGTTTAATGGGATTAGAATGGACGTCAGGGTCCATTAAACGGATTAAACAAACCTGTGGACAGCATAAGGCCATCGGCTATTTAGTGCTTACCAATGTTGACATTCCCTTAGGAACAAAAAACAAAAACAGATGATTGCTGCCCCCTAACGTAGGGCAAACACGCAATACTGCTATGCTAGCAGTGATTGCCTATATGTGCTCGGTGCATCTAAAGTCTTTAGGTCATTAACAAATTAACTTTAACGGAAATTATGCTGGGTAGAAGCATTTTCGTTGTGGCATGTTGCAGGTTAACGCATCACGTTTTGTTTACAATGTCTGTACATTTCCACGTGAGTGCCGTTAGTGCCCCAGGAGTGTTTCTGGTCGATATTCAATTTCTCTCCGTGCTTTGTCCATCATCTCTTCGAAATTGGTCGCAATGATATCTGTTTCTGTCGTCTATATTGTATCATAACAATGAAGGCTATATACAACATATACTGTACACATTATTTATAAAATATTGAAACCAGGGCTATATTTCAATAGTCTCACCATTGCGGATATTTGCGTCGTAGCCATTTTAAGGAATTATAAAATACAAACACATTTGCTGCATTTATAATGACATAATTTGCGAATTTTAATGATTTTTCTTCAATTTGTGATGGTACATTGATATACCGAGCAAGGATCTGAATGGAAAACATATAGCGCATTGCATTCGGTAGATGCGGGTTGGATTCTCGTATCGGCTTTTTTGACTGTGGGTTTTAATTGCTTCCCACAATCCCGCCAAGGCGGCAAATGCGGGGATAGTTCCTGTATTAAATCGGACATGACTGTCTTCCTTTCCCATCCTGCAAAGTGATATATTTCGCTATTGTTGCCGGCCCCAAGCCCGGGTTAATGGAGAGGGTTGGGCAGATGAATGGCGATGCGCTGCCTGTTGCAAACCGACTAGACGATTTATATCTGATGCCTAAAGGCCCCTCTTCAATAAGAGCGTGGCGAGCGAAGCGAAAGTAGGCTCCAAGCTGCGCTTTCGCTTTGCTCGCCACGCTCGCCAAGCTCTGGC
>JAQGAO010003995.1:0-15961 GCA_034697705.1 Ommatoiulus sabulosus | reverse complement strand
GGCATGCCAGAGGAGAACAATGGACAAGGCTGGGCGCCAGTTCTCTTAGGAACGCCTTCAGTAAGCCGTGTCGGACGTGTGGTAAATGTCCAAATGTCATCTCTGTGCAACAGCTGTCGCAGCAATAATAAACCATCTATAGCTGCAATGATTTACCTTTTCCTATCTTTGTGTTATTAAAAATGTTTTATAAAACCATGATAAAACCTTATTGCAGATAGCACGTGGTTAAACGTTCTGCTACCAAGTTTGGGGAAGTTTGGAATTACAGGAACTTTCTCCATTGTTTACTTGTTCGGAGGCGAACTTCTCCCGACTGTTGTCCGAGGTAGCGGCATGGCACTTTGTTCGTTTGTATGTGGATTAGGATTAATAGGATCACCTTACGTAATTTATTTGGCAAGTTTGGTTTTTGTATAACTCGAAAGGATCGTCTTCAATCATCATGACGAGCCCTATCAGGATGCCGAGCAAATTAAATCATCGTTACATTTACTGACACAGGTTGTATACAGTCGGGTCCTTCCATTACTTATCATGGGACTGTTGAGCCTAGTTGGAGGAGTGGCGGCCATTTTCCTCCCGGAAACGCTAGGACTGAAGCTTCCTGAAACGATGGAAGAAGGAGAAGAGTTTGGAAAGGACACGACACTTTTATCATGGTTACCAGCAAGGTAGGGTTATTAAATCTATTGCAGTAATTGCATATACAGTAAAGCTAGCTGCAATGACAAAAACCTCAAAAAACACTTCCGTTTTAACAAATAAACATTTTTTTTTAAAAAAAAAAACACAAAAAATGACATGCAAAACCATTACTTTATAAATATTTAAATTTGGAAATACTTGAATTTCGATATGATATGCTCCCTTTTTTTTATAATAAAACCAAGTGGGAAGCTTAATTGGAAAACTGTTTGAAAACTATAGGCTAGCTATACGTCGTTATTCTAGTCCTTTATTAAAACGTGTGTATTTTTTGAAGTTTTACACTATTGTGGTGTAATTATATTACACATATTGGCTACCATATACGCCTGGGACTTAACGATTTTTTTTAAACAAAATTTAACTCTTCAATTGGAAGTTTAGACTATTTCGTAAATATGTCTGTTCTCGTGAATTTCGAGCTGATGAAAATATATGATTTTTCTTTCGCATAAATATTTATAGTTAGCATGATGGGATTGGTCGATGCACGTTATTTATGGGTGGTCCCTGAATGGATTGTGGAGGAATTTATGGCGTACCTATTTTGTGACGACTTCGATATTTGTACGGGTATGAGCACGTTAGGTGGCCATGTATTCATTCGACATTTTCTCCAGAAACGCTGTGGTTCGCGAAAAGTGCGTGTTGTTTGTTAGTATAGCGGACTCAAGAATTTGCAACATCTCATGTTTAAAAACGTTGGGCTGAAATGTTATGTGAGTACCAGAGATTTTAATTTCGATCAAAGTAAAGGACTACCTCTATTGATTATCCGATGGTGAGGTTCTCAGTAACGAGTGGGTTAGGTGGTTAATTTTTGTTTGAAAAGAAATCGCTAAGTCCCTAACACAGATACTATTTAGCACTCAAAAATACAGAATCAGGTTTGATGACACTAAGTGAATGATTTGATTATGATATTAAGGTCTGACATACTCTTATCTGATGAGTGTGTGTGTTGAATTTGCTATCGTATTAAGAATTTATAATTGATTGATATTTGGGTGACAACATTTTAGGCTGAAGGAATCGGAGGAACCGAAAGCTGATTCGCCACGTGTAGCCAATGGTGTCTGCAAAGAAACCGTTTCAAGAAAATGCAAGGTAGAAGCAGAAGCAATGATTTAAAAATCAGTCTTACATTTACAAAGGTTTTCACTTGTACAGATAATGTGTTTAAATACCTGAAGGCTGTGTAAGTAATGACTTTTTCATTACAAAAAAGTTCTTTACCAAGTCCTAGTAAATTAATTCCAACCAATGCCGAACCATACAGCTGTTGGTGTTATTTGTCACACGAAATTTATTATATTCCCACAGGCTTCATACTTTTGAGAAACTTGTGAAAACCAGAAATTGACTTTGCTGCAAGACTAAATTAAGAAATTTGGTTTAAATCTCTTAACTTTACATAAATGTACAGTTCAATCTGAAAATGTTGTTTCCTAAACTTCTTCAATTATCTCAAACTATTGCCATGTTCAAATGTAACTAATTTCATCGTGAACTACATCAAGCTTGTGCGAGAAAAGTTGAGAATACATGCTGCTCACTTAAAAATCATAATAAGACCTAAAACTATTCAAAAACTACTTACTGGCATTGGAAAGAGTGTACACCAATGCATTGCCACCTATGGGTATAAATCAAATTTAGACAAATAAATGAAGGCTAAATGAATTCCAATGTTATTTTTATTTCTTATTTGATCTATTGGTTAGTCTTTAACATGTTTAGCCTGCAAGAAATCTAAAATATCCTTGCTGAATCATGTGAAACTTAATAATTGTAGGCACAGAGTTCTATACGATTTATACATAAAAAAGGAACGACAAATATCGAATTAGCACTCAGCCAGCATATTTTTAAGTTTATTTACAAAATAATAACAACTGCGCCTAAACGGCTGCTGTCTTTCAGCAAGCTTAGTGACAAGCAAACTGAGCAATCATTGTTTAACAAACATTATTCGTCTAATGATCTAATCAATGTTCCAAGTTTAACACAGTTTGATCAAAGTGTACTACTTTTATTTCATCTACAATTAATTGGTATGTAGGAGGCCTGCTATTTTTGCTGATTAATTGTGGTACAAAGTTAACAGTGGTAGAACGACTGAGATTGTTGAAATGTCAATGTCAGACTTAGCAAGTTTGTGCTAACAAAGTGCACTTAAGGTGAGATCCTATTGCTAATTATAAATTTGTAGGAAGTAATGATGCACTGTCATGCACATGATTAATATAATCGAGTGATAGGATTTTACGACGTTTTTTTTTTAAAATAAAATCTTAAAAATTTAAATAAAACCTTTTTTTTTGTACAAAATGAAGAAAATGTTTGGTGCTGCCAAGTTAAAGCGCTGGCAGTAGATTGGTAACAAAATGCAAAGCCATACCATTTTGTTGATATATCGTTTCCCAACAGAGACAATAAATAACACACAATATATCTATAAATATTTTTTTATGAAATATTAATCCGTATCCTAAATATCCGGGATCATTATTCCGTATGCACGAATTTGGTCAAAAAAATGTATTCGTTCACAACTGCGCATTTCTTTGGTTTTATTCATTAGATCGCTGAACTACATGTTATCTGAAGCATTATAATCTATTGTGCTTAAATTGTGCAGTATAATGCACTTTGTGCAGCGTCTCAAAATTCCGTTCACGAGTACAGTACATGTACAGTTTACATGGCGTCAAACATGTTTTACAGGGTGAGCCATAACTTCCATAAGTTCGTTCATAATTGTGCCTCAAGGTTTGTAGTTGCAATTAATTTACAAGGCCGAAATTGCCGATTCCTATAAAATAAAAATTCTAAATGCAAATCTTGCAGAGGAAGCTAAAATATAAAACGATCGCTTTTGTAAAACAAATGCTTGAAGGGAAGCTTATAGATAAGTACTGTCAATTATGGTTGGTTTTTTGAGCATTTAAACGCATTTTAATGCATTAAATATTACTTTCTGATTTTTTTATCAAAGAAAGATGAGTCATGTAAACCATGACATTTAATTAAGGTGCAAGTTGACCTTCGATCAACACCTAACGGCTTGTTCTAAGCGTGGGGGAATTGACATTTATTGCTCAGAAAAACAGCTGTTTCAAGTTGTATTTCTCCGTTTCATTAGACATGCTGTATAATTGTATGACTCCACGTCATCGTGTTTCCTAACTCCTCCCACTATTGCTTTTGACTCATATGCACACAGATGGCGTTAACGTTGCTCAAAAATACTTTTTTTGAGCAGCTTTCTTGCCACGTGTGAGCCTTTGAGTGAAAGTAATTGATAAAAATGTGAAATTGCTTGAATCGGTACCATTTGGGGTAGAGACAGGCTTATGCCTCACATGTACAGTATTCTGACGCAATTTTTAAATTTCGAATCATTCACTTTTTCAACAACAGTTTGCACAAATTCGTCATTCTTGATTGTCCTTGGTCTTGAATTTTACTATTAGGAACATTTCTATAAGATGGTTACATATTCTACATAAGACACGAATTACATTCCGGCACTTGATGGTGTATAATTTACCCAGACCCGAGTCTTTTCATCACACAATGCGAAAATTGTTTTTGTTTTTATCACATGAAACGTTGATTTGAGGAGCCTGAACTCCAAAGTCTAGGTTGCATAACCGGGGCTTTCCTCGTTGATCTCATCCACCATGCTGATTGTCGAACTCGAGTTCACGCAAGAGTTACTCTGCCAACTGGAACCGTCCTCGGACTCTTCGCAGATGACGTTATGTAAAATCTCTCTTGCCTTTTGTACTACGTATGCCATCAAGCAAATGCTGATAACCACCTAGAAAAATACGAAAATCAATATTAAAACAACGGACTCTTATCGCGCCTAAAACACACAAGCCATTAGCAATTTAAACATCAAACTCGGTAACTATACTACCTTTGGTAAAACTGTTAGGGAATTGTCAGCTTGCTCAAATATGCTCTTGTTACATGTTTTGGCAGCGCATCCATGAAAAATTTAAATGTTAATGAACATCAACTCTGCGATAGAATTATGGACGTTTCGTGTTAAATGTAGAAGGTAATTCGAGGTGCTGCTCATAGCCCTGCGTTGGTCATTAACATATAGGTATAATGCGTGTAAAACACCGACTACTATATGGTAATTTGATCTTGAATTTCACTACAGATTGAACATTCTTAATTCATAAATCCAGAGTTTTTTAAGCACCGACCTGACACTCATATACATGTATGTACATATAAATTATATTTATTTCAACATGGGATAAATGAATTTCGAGTGTTGATTTGGGTCGCATCCCAAAGATATTCCAAAATCCGATATACCTGCATGGTGTCCGCATTCAGATAAGGGATGCTCGAGCTGTAATAGTGAAAAATGGAACAAAAATCTACCACCTTTCAATTGTAAACTATTTTACTACTTAAAATAGTCGGCGTCTAATTTGGCCTTTCATGCTTCTTAAAGAGAACTCAACTTCCTACACAACACTCCCATGCATCTACACCCTTTAATCTTTCAAGGCGTAGTTGAATATACAGTAGTTTGGATAAGAAATGGAGTTTTTTTTCGAGACCATCAGCCAAAACAGTCGAAATTTCTCTCTTCGGTTACGTTTCTGGGAAAATCCCAAATCGTCGCTCGAACATTGGTGATTTTCGCGTAGTTTTAACCTAGTTTTGAATTGAAAAGTTTGCCCCTGAGCGACCGTCTTTAATAGGAGTGTCCGGTTATAGCACGAACGCTAATGTGGCTCGAGTACGTTGAAAATGTGCCAAGTGTAGGATGATGGCTAGCCTTCAAATTTGCCCAAATTGCAGGTTTTTGCAGCGCAAGCATTAATTATGCGACGAAAAAGCATGCAAAATTCATAACAGGAACGAGGTTCAGGGAGGGGTATACGGTGCATCGTTTTATCTAATAAATTCATGGGCATTGCAGCTGGGTATAGCTTGAAAAACTTGGTGCTGAAAATGCTCTTTGGGACTTTTAGTGGGCTTCATTTATTTATTGGTCTCATAATGACTTATAAACTGTCCACGAGCACCAATCCTTTATAAATGATGAGATCGACTCTCGCAATGCCCTAAAGTTGATGCAGCTGCCCGTGGAGTTATCGATGATTCCTTTAATTCGTATTATATTTCCTATATGAAAATCGATATTTCTGCTATAGGTTTAGCCAATTTTCTCATTACCTGGACGGCAAAAATGATGTAGCCGGTGGTGGCCGTGTTGACGTCAGAGAGGACGTCTTCCATTGAGCGCAGGGTGCTGCCCAAATAGGCATTGATGGCCTGGGTGGGGAAGAGCCCAACCGCGCTGGCTGACAGATATTGAACGGTACCGATTGGACTGATCTGGAAACAAAGAAAAATAACGATAAGTTGCCGTTTAGTAAATGTCTGCCAATAGAGAAACATGAATGAAACGTGACGTCACGTACTCGAGATACAAGTGTACATGTAGGCCCTACTGCAGGAGTACTTTTTACAGGAGTGCATAAAAATATGGGATGTACATGTGTAACATAATCAGTAGAAAAATGTGCAGATTTACGTTGCATAAGACGTTGAAATTTTCTTAAATTTCTCTTGAGTTTTTCGAACAGAACTCTTTAACTCACCAGTAAGGTTGTACATGTATAGAATTTCCTCTCGTTTATGACAGAACCACAAATGCTTTTAACACAACACTTAATGTGTTTAACGTTTTCCAAACTGTTCTTTTGCATTTTCGCGAATCATTTTTATATTTCAATATCTGTTATTGAGTATCTTGTTGCATTCTGGTCGTTAAAGAACTGACAATTCGTTTGAAATATTTAGTCTAAAATGCTTCATAGCTTTTTTGGCATTTATTTAGCAGAATATAACCATAGCTGGGATGGTAAAAAAATCAACCCCAACAACCCGGAAGTTTTTATTGGATGCCTGCTAGATGGCGCCAAAACGTGTCGTGAGTTTGGCTCATGGTATTCAGTATACATGTAAATAGGGTCATTATTTCGGGGTTCACTCATGGCAGACGGGAGAGAAATTAGTCCTTGTATTGTGGTTATTTGTATACAGGTAGATGTTTATGCAAAATACCCGACTCCCACAATTGTCCCAAACACTTGAAGACATCCTATGGTTATACGCTTAGTTCTCAGACAATTGACGGAAGTCTAAGAATTAAATCCGATCCATTTATGAAAAGTTACAATGTAATATCAAAGTGCCGAACAAGGTAAAAAGAAAAATGTAAAATCACACAAAGACTAACCGCGAGATAGTTTGATGTTAGCTATTTTGGCAGAAAATGATCACAACGTTAATATTAAAACATCCACACTTATTTCATTGCTTTTATTTATTCGCATAAAAACTGTTTCAAAATTGTTACATCTCATTTATGTATTTATTCGATTACTTTGCCTCCAGAATATGAAAACTGAAGATTTCAATGGTCCGTTTTCTTTGGGAATTACATATAGAAGATTTACAGGCAAAAGATGAAAAATTATAAATAAAAAGTGTACATGGATAACGAAAGTAATCAACTTGGAAATGTGACTGTTACATTTAAATTTCCCAAGCATTAATTTTAAACTTAATAAAAACATTCGAAATTCACAATTTCTAGTTTTTTACCATTGTTAACTACACACGATATATGCAAATAAAATTATTTAATCTGACTTTTCCAGGTTTTAAGGAAATGTCCCTGACCAATGACAATGTCAAAAATTGACATATTTTACAAAATCGACACATGAATATATTTTGAAAAATTTACTAATGACAATTTTAAAAATTAACATACGGTAGAAAAATTTAAAAAAAATGTGTTTGAATTTTTTTTTGAAAATTTCACAATTTTGTATTCGGAAAATGTTGAAAATTTGTACTCTGAAAACGTAGGAAATTTTGCAATTTTTCCTCACAAAACGTGGAAAATTTGCACTCGGAAAACCTGGAGAATTTGGAAAATTTGTCCTCGGAAAACGTGGGAATTTTTGCAATTTTGTCCTCGAAAAACGTGGAAAATTTTGCAAATTTGTCCTCAGAAAACATGGAAAATTGTGCAAATTTATAATGTGGAAAACGTGGAATTTTTTTGCAAATGTCTAACTCGGAAAATGGGCTCTGAGCTAACCACGCGTAGAAGCATTAATTTTGGATCGCAGCAACATGACTACGTTAAATTTTCCTGACTTTTTCAAAATAAGACATTCTTCCCTGACTTCTCCCTGACTTTTTGCAGACATTTTCAAGTTTCCTCACTTTTCCAGGTCTGGGGGTACCCTGGTGTTATACGGAACATTTTAAGACCTTCGTGATGGCCATACATTGCAGAAAAGTAGTAAAAACTCGAAAAATTTCAAAAGTAGCATAATCAGTCCATGGCTCGATGATGCAGTGCCGCTAAAAACTGCCTAAAATTGAATTCTCCATTTGTTAAAAAAATTGCAAATAATTCAAAAATTGAATTAACATCGCGGGTATAATACAGGGTTTCGTGACGGAACGAAAGTTTATCCATTAGCGCGTATCAGAAGTAGTAAAATGTTTTATGTCTTTCTCAGTTACTCGTATAATGCCTTTTCCAAGAAAGGTAATCGCGTTGTGCACGACTATACGGGGGAGCCGGGGGGACGCACAAAGCGTAAATCTGAAATTTTGCGGAACAAACTGCGCGAATTGCGAAGCAATTGAATCCAGATGCGTGAATGGGAAGTGGCAGTGTGTGAAGTGAATTTCACCAATTTGATGCTTTTGAAATTCTACATGATCGGCTTTAATATTATATCGGCTCAGTTCGGCTACATTCATTTTTTCACCACTTACACGTGGCCAGGGCATGCTATGGCCCGGTGTATTTTTTCAAAGGTTGTGACACGAAACGAGTCGGCACGCAATCATTCATCGTTAAGTATAGGGGTTCACCTAAAAAGAAAACATGTGCAATTTGGTTCATTTGCGTGCCAAGAATCTCGCCATAGCGCCGCACAATGGGTATCATAATGGCAGATTTTTATGCGTGTTGTGCGTTTATAGCCTACGATCTAAAAACGGTCCAAAATACCGCTCATTTCCACCAATTTCAGCATTTGGAGCATTCGTGCATGTTTGTCGCATCTAACGATTGCAATATCGTTTACTATTCAGGTTAAATATATAGAAGTTTATCGGGAACATTTCTCCTAAGATTTATTTCTACAACCCGGCTACCAATGGGAATCCGCACGCTGACGTCGCACTTTGCAACAGATGGCGCTGGCAGTCGTAATTAACAGCGCCTCCTGTGAGAGCATTTGTCAAATTTTGGTGTTATTCAAAAAATATAAAGACATATACTGAAGGCGATTTTGATGCCTGCATTTTCAATGGTAGACTTTCAAACAGTTCATGCAGTACATGTAACCTGTATGTCAACTTTTTCTTTCATTATAGTGGATTATTTCTTTTTCATTTCTATAAATTAGAAGTTATTTTTAGAGTACTTAATAGAATGCGAAATGTTTCCCCCCCCCCCCCATAATTGAGTTCGGGAAACCATTTTTGATACACGGTAAAGACACCCTTAGTGTCATCCTATAGATACAATGTATTTGTATTAAAAATGCACCGTCACACCCGTAATCCGGGGACATATAATTTGTTTGATTAAAATTTGATGGCAACGTATATATTATTCATCATTATTAGCACATGCATGATTCAGTTTAGGTTGCTGTTTCGTAGTGTAGGACATGCAGTATTGCACAATCATTATTTAGCAACTTTGCATACTGGGTGTTAGATATACGGCGTTTATTCCCTATATACACTTGATACGTACTTGCAAGTAGCTTAATCCACTTAATGTCAATATTGATATTGTATTGTATCAGTGGAATTGTGCACATATGACACCCAGAAAGATTAATATAATAATACCATGAATGTGTGCGGCTGTTTACTCTTTATTGTCTGCATTCTTTTCTCCGAATTAAGACAAACAGCTTCACGTTTCGCATATTGTCACCACTGCACAGAAACTTGCTTTCGTCATAGAAGCAGTTTGTTGATAAAGTAACATCTTAAATCAAAGTAAGTCAACGTTTCTAAGACCAAGGAGCGAATCATTGATCAAGTTTGGATATGTCATGCATGTTGTCCGTAACATAGACCTACGCATTTATAAATAAAAATCGTTACCAGATACTACGTGGTATCATTCCGCTTTTATCTGTTAATCAGATCAAATAACAGAGCCTGGTTGAAAAAATGGATCCTATATATTCAAGGCGAAATTTGACGCCATTTTTATTTTAGAAAATCTATCATCATCTCTTAATACGTCATATGGCGTTGGAAACTTCAAATGTTTTACTTACCCGTTACTAAAACACGACAAAATCACATCTCTATAGAATCAATTTTTGCCTCAATCGAACATTAATGCTAAACCATTTAAAACTATTTGTCCATAGTTTTTGATTGTCTGGCGCCCGTTGTTTATAAAGCTGCATCCACAGTCCACACTAGAAAAAAAACATGGAGGAACTTTTTGTGCTGCCAGTTCTTTACATAAATTGTTTTAAATAATTTTTTGATATAAACTTTGTACATAAATTGTTACCTATTTTTTATACATGCATAAGTTTGTTTCCAGAAGCAATTGACAACCTATTAGCATCAGAAAGTCCCACCACGTTTCCTCTATAGTGGACGTATATGTAGCTTTCGATTAATCATAATAATGATGGTTGCTGATATTCTCATATTCTGACAACCAGGGTTACCAGGGTGGCAACAAAATTTTCATTTTCAATTTCCCTGACCAAAACTTACTCGTTAATGCATATCAATTTTTTTGTCAGAAAGAAAAATAAAATAAGAATTGCAATGTGAAGCTTGGAATATTCCCAAGCTAGGATGAGGGTGGATTGAAGAGGATTGCAGGGGTAGCATTTTGCTTTTATTGGGGAAAATTTCCATGACTTCCATGACCACTTTTTCCCCCCTGACTTTTCCCTGACTTCCCTGACCTGTGGCCACTTTGGACAACTTATCTGGAATTCTGGATATCCAAGGGAACGCTTCAGACATGCAAGATCGAGTGTCAGCATATTTCAAGTGACATTTCCTGAAAACAAGACTATGTACATATAGGTATAGGATTAAGATGGCCTATATGTCGTTTTGGCCAATTTCGTTGCCTGAAAATCGCCCAGTATTGTTTCTCCAGTTCGCTTGACCACACTGCACGTGTTGATCTGATTAATGATAATCAAACAGAATTTCCACCAATGCACAGGTATGTGGGTTAGCATTTTGGCGCAGAGGATGTGAGACCTGGCAGCGGATGCGTGGCAAAACGCCAAACGGAATGCGTGTCAAACGCTTCCTATTATACATGTACATGTATGTATATATGTTGCAACTTTAATTGGCTGTGGGCTCTAGGTGGTGCTAATCTCGTTCTTATACCGATCTCTGTGGAATGAATCAACATTTCCATATCGCGATCGACATGAAACGACGAAACAATAAAGCAATTCATGACAACGTCGAGGCACGTCAGCACGCGGTTATATAATTGCGTTAATTGTGGAAAATTTAATAACAGCGGGCCCTATTATCCTCTTACCAATTATCGTTGGCCTGGAAGCAATCAAAGATCCGAAAGCGGAAGTGTTTTTTGCGCACGATGATACCAGAGTAACCAGAGTGCATGACTGCTCCACATACAAAAAATCAGGTAGCATGCAATCATGTCTTTTAAGGTCATTCATCGAATTTGCATCTGGTACAGTTATGCCGAAAGGCAACGTGTACAATAGTTTTCTGAATTTGGATAACGTCCGACACCTGAATCCAACATTGCCCAGATGCAGTTTGTTAGCCTTGCCATTTTTCATGTTTACCTGTAGACGTGACATATGGCCATTATGGTCACAGCAGTTAATGGATATTGTCGTCACGATTAATGGTCTTTCGAGTTTGTTGCAGTCCATTCAGCGAAAGCGTTCTGACACCTTTTCTAATTCTGGACCATGTACATGCATGTATACCTGCGCAATTTTGGACACCTCCTACTTTGGACATTGAGCAGTTTTCTTGCCAAATCCACCATTATTGCAAATAATGCACCATCTGTAAATATATTGAACGAGGGAAATTTTGTCAATGATTGATGCTCCTCATTAATGTTATGCATGAAACCTAAATAGTAACATTTAATCGGTAAAGATCGCGGTGCAAAAATCAATGATTTTAGCATCATGGTGCATGTAGGCTACTCATTTAGATTGATATAGGCCCTACTGCATACGCAAGTTGCATCTCAACGTTCACAGAACTTTAATGCGTACAGTGTACGTAGAAATGTTTACTTAACCCTGAATTGGACACCTGTATAAACGGGACATTTTAGACCGGTACTAGCATGCAATTTACTGCAGAATTCATAGACACTGTATACAGTATACAGTGTGAGTATATAAAAAGTTTGTTCCACCCAAAATAAACAGAATGGGTGCAAATACGAAAAATCGGAAATGGGGAAGATATAGTAACCATATAGGGTGCGGAATGCAATGGGGCCCAAAGCAGACTTTTATACTCAGCTGTATATATATAAATATGTATTGCATAGGTGAATTGGTCACTTGTATAAACGGATATGTTATATTCACATAAACATATTGGACTTAACACTCACGTGCAATAAATAATGGCACATAGTAAAACTTCAATAGTACTACAACAAGAATTCAGCAAAAATGCAATTATGCCGCAGTATATTTTAAATAAAAATAATATACATGTACTTATATACAGACAGGGTTCCCACCATTTTAAACATTGCACATGCAGTATAATTTGAAGGAAAATATATCAACAAGCATTACTAAACATTGAACTGATCTATAGTGAATGTCCCAAAGTTTTCTGTTCAGTTCGCCTTCACATATGGGAGCCTTTCGTGCATGGCAGGAATAACATATATTGCACGCGCAAAATATGTTCTGCGACCAACTGCTCAGCTTCTGCCACATGTTTACAGTACTGCATGTTTACTGTGATAGCTTATGCACCTGTTAAACGCTGTTTCAAGTCCGTTATGTTGGTGGCTTTGTCTTTTACGTACACGTGCATGGGGTGATGTTTGCGGTGGCTCGACATTGCGTGCAATTCCGAGCCACCATTTGGAGTTCCCAGTCTTAAACTGCACGCGAACATTTGCGACCCCCTGCTGGACTTTCAAGTTGAACACCCTGTATATTTTATCTTCATAAATACTACACGTGCCATGGAGACCAGAAAACTGAAGATTTAGCCTATATACTTTTATCAAAGCAATTTTAAATTCGCAGTTTTTTTTTTTTTGCACCGCCATCTTTCACATCGCGCATAACTTTCACATTAAGTCTGAAATCTTTAAGGCTATGTTATCAACTCAATTTTAATTTTCTGAGAACCTGCAACCTGCAATCTGCTGGATTGGATGCTTATCGCGGATTACACACTACCGTAATCTCGATTTTTTCATTTTAATTTTCGACTCAGACCTGGCATAAAGGTCGTTACCATAATCGTGCTTGCAATATTAATGACCCATCTGATAAATATTTTGATGATCGATAAGTGAAGTAATCGTGACAGGTGAATAGTTTGAAGGAATATTCTATTAAAATTGCAACGTCTATGCTCCCGTTTGGGTCATCAGCAAGGAGTTGGCCTTGCTCATAACTCGCCTCAATTCGCTAAACACGAACATCATTGATTTTCGTCGAGTAGTAAGACAATAATATCGACCTATTTCCTTCGAGTTGGGCCTGAAACCTCTTGATATATGGGCCTGAATATATCTTTATTCAACATGCATTTCGATCGGCGTAAAAAATTAATCACCCCGTGCACGCTCACGAGCCATTGATGAAAAGACGAAATTATGCAATTAGCATTTCGTTAAAAGTACGAAAAGCACTAAGCGACACTGGTTTTCACGCGACTGGAAACAAGTTATTGAGTAACATTACATGACGACTAATTCCGAGAAAGATTAGCGTATCTTTCCTTAAAAAGGCGACAATGTTACTATATGTTTCATGTTTGTATATGATTTTGTCCAAGTAATTGATTGCCCGCACATTAAAATTTTTACACTAGATATCTCAAATTATGTTACCACGGAAAAAACAAACAAACAATATAGTGACAGTATCAAATTTCATGATCTGAAATCCAAATTTGTGAAATTTCTTATGTTCAAATTCAACCAATTTAGAACTATACACATTCTCAATAGTTTTAATAAACCTTATTTGTGTCAGAATACACTAACTGGTGTGTTTTTCTCAAATAAAACACGTTAGCACGCTTTCTTCCAGAAAATAGGACAACGTTTTAAGAGCAACCCTTTGCTTTCACCTAACCATGACCACTTAATGTTTTCCATAACAATGCAAGGCATACATTACTGTAAGATGCATTTTTCGATAACTTTTTTTTCTCCATTTACCGGTTATATGGGCGTTACGTGTGGCTTTCTTGAATAAAATCCGGTATTATGGCCTCTGCAGCGCGTTAATTTTCAAAGAAAGTTCAACCCCCATCTTTCACATATAAATCTTTAAGGCTATGTTATCAACTCAATTTTAATTTTCTGAGAACTTGCAATCTCGCAAGTTGCTGTACGATCAACCCATGATTGAAACCTGGATTGAGACTTAGTGAGTTAGTGTATACGTTCACGTTGAACTTGTTACCAGTCGCTTGAAAACCAGTGTTGCTTAGTGGTATTGCAGACGCTTACCACTAAGCGTCACTGGTTGGCAAGCGACTGGTAACAAGTTCAACGTGAACGTACCCATCGCTTGATTCTTATACACCAGTCAACAGGTAAACGTTCAGCTAACGACAATGACGTCAAAGTAAATTAATTAGCAAGCGATGAATTGTAGCTATTTAACAATAATGCTCTCAACAGGTGCGGTTTTATTCACCACACGTGAAATTGAAAACAGGTATAGATCAATAATTCATTCAACAGAAAAACCCAACACAATTAATACTGCAGACAAACTTCCAGCTAATTTTGGTTTACATGCCTTCTGTATTCTGAGTTTTGGTTAATATCCATAAAAGCCATTGGAAATCTTGACAGTACGTGGGTCAGATTTCTTGTTAACAAATGCTATACAATTTGAAGACTAATACAGAAATAAAGAACCTAGAAATATTTACCAAACTTCTTTCACCCCTGCATTTCGTTCTCTCCGAATCATGAAGTTTTACCAATTATTCTGAAAACCCAACGAGTTTACTTGCGATGATACTAAATAATGGTTTTGTCTATATTAATATCAATGAAGTGAGAAAGTAGCACTTTAACCAAATATTTTTATTAAACAACGTTTCGTCACTTCATGGCTTCATCAGGAGTTTAATAACGAACAATTATCAAAAATGACAAAAAATACATTAAACCAATTAATACAATTGCAGTAAAATATTGTTGTAAAGTTAATATGAATTAAAAACCCATAGTATTATTTTACTACTTTTTTTTTAAACAGTCGATACGAAATTGTTGGGACCAGAAACAAAAGCGAAATACACGTACATGTACAGTATAGCCTATACTTCACTAGGCGTGGTTGGGGTGGAATACAAAGAGTACATGTATACTTGTATTATTATTAATTCATATTAACTTTATACAAAATATAACATTGGGATAATATTGGTTTAATGCATCTTTTGTTATTTTTATAATTCTTCGGTATTAAGCTCCTGTTCAAATCATATGAAATGACGAAACGTTTATAAATGACTATTTTTGCTTAGAAACGCCATCATTTTGATGACCAGATTAATGATGGAGGAAATTTACCTACATGGTCAATGCTACAGACGGGATTATTGATGCGAGCAATCAATATCGACAGTAATATTGACGGCATGCTTAACCACGCCCACACTTACCAAACCACGCCCGAGTAATGATGCCAAAATCCGGATTTTCAGCATTACTGTCCATCAAATCCACATTTTTTCACCCTTCACGATCATACTGTCACTCTCAAATGGTATTGACAGTATCATCACAGTATACGAAATATAAGTAAGTGCACTCCAATGGACGTTTTGTCTCCGAAAAACACCGCAGCGCCGCCATGTGAACGAAAGTACCACTAAGATGAAGCCACGCCCTGCGCGCTTGTAAACGAATCGTAGGCAACGTGTCACTCGCCTGTGT
>JAQGAO010003994.1:0-15973 GCA_034697705.1 Ommatoiulus sabulosus | reverse complement strand
TATACTGAGATCAGTATGTTACTGATGTCAGTATGTTACTGATATCAGTATGTCCCAATTATCAGTATAAAAAAATTGTACTGATCCTTCAACCAGGGTATTCTTTAAATGAAAGTATTTCTTGTTGACAATATTAACTAATTACAGTGTTATTTAATCTCAACCCATATTGCGTACATTTCATTCACATATGGGTTAGGATTAAATAAGAGGCGACAGTCTAATTAGCCAGGCAATTTCCGAGTTACAATAAGCAACGACCTTGAACATATGGGCAAATTCAATCATTGTCACTTGCTCAAAAAAGGGTAACACCTTATTTTCAACCTATTATTATCATCGATGTTTTGTTTTGGTTTTTTGGTTTTTTGTGTGTAAAAAACAATTTGGGTCGACCGGAGTTCTACGACTCCCCAAAAACTGCTTTTTTAAGCCATTAATTAATGGACAGGATGTTTTCTATTATTATCACAGCCGCCGTCGAAGAATTGAATGCCGTAGCGGATTTCCGATCAGTTCGACTGTCGTGGACATGCAATTTGAGTACTCCGTCCGGATTCGCGGTTGAATACTGCGAATGGGTCACGTGGGGCAAGGACAAGTGCGTCACTCAAACGGTGACGCCATTAGAGGCTAATTTGGTGGACGTGACGTACTCACCCCCACACCCCACTCGCTACGAGACGGTGGTCAAGGGACTCCGAATGGCCACCAATTACACCTTCGACGTGCAACCCCTTTTCGAAGGGGAGAACACGTCCCCCCTCAGGGGGCGCTCACTGCTACACAATGACATTATTGTTTCTACCAGAGGATGTGAGTATATACCGAATTTTTTTATATTTTTTAAATCTTTAATAAGGTAACCCCGATTTACTAACTTAATTGGGGTACTCAGACACGAGCTTTTAAAAAATTAATGCATTTTTTAAACACGCGTGACTGATTTTACGACTGCTAAGACTGCCATTCGTAAGGCTTCTGTCTGGAGCATCTTTTCTAATTGTCTGCATGAGTACCCCTTTATTTTGTTCCCGATTGAAATGTACGTATGTTGAGTATGGTTTTACACATCCATTAATATAAAAATACTGAATGGGCCCCTGGCCCTATGCAGATCCCGATTTACGAACAAAAAAAAGGTACGTAAACTACGATGTACAAACTATTGGGTTCCAGAAATCATGTTCGTAATTCGAATGCTCGTATGTTGAGAATGTAACCTTTACAGAGTACAAAATGTACGTTTTCCGAGTACTTACTTGTCAAACGTTCCAAATTTTGAGAATACAATTTTTTTAAGTTTCGGATGTCCGAATGGGGAAGGGGGTCCTGATTGACCGGACCCAATGCGGACAGAGGTAGAGGGGAGCCCAATTTTTGGAAAATTTTGAGGACGTCTTTTTTGAATGGCCCCTAATACAAAAATAATGAATATTTCCTTTTTCCCCGTGCAAACTCCGATTTACGAACAAATGCGTTCCAGAAACCATGTTCGTATGTTGAGTATGTTTTTTTCCAAATCCCCTGCATTTTACCTTCTTTATGCAAGTTTAATTTTTACATAAGACATTTTTTTGGTCTTATACAGTGTAATTTATTTTCCAGTAAAATATTCAAGAAGTGCTTCAGGAAATTGAATGCGTTTTTGTTGGTTTTTTTTTTTTTTTTTTCGGAACAAACTTAATTTAAAGGGTAGAGAATATGTACTCAATTTTCTACGAAATGCTGAAGTGATTTTAGTTTTTTTTGTGTCCATTTGAATCCTCTATTGTCTATCCCTTTAGGGTTACTCAAATAATGTATAGGACTTGGTCATACGAGCTCGTATACTGCATTACTGAGGTGCATCATACATCATATATCTGCATTTATACGACGAAATTAAACTCGAGAATGTTTAAAAATTGGCGGAGATACGAAAATAAAATAGAAGAAAAAAACAATAAAGGCAGCAAAAATGAAGTTTGGAAAATAAAAAATGAAAAAAAACCTAAATAAGTACGATGCAAATCTTATGCAAAGGCAACATTCTGATGCCTCGCAGCACATGTGGTGTGTATTTTGGGTTTATTATTATTTAGTTTTTTGTATAAAATGTCGGAAATTGAGAATTGAGATGACATCTACAGCATGTGTTTTCAGTTTGCATTTTTATGTAGCTATACTGAGAAAACAGGGATTCAATTTAATTCTTGAAACAGAAATATTAGTACTACCGATAATTTATCATTTAGAAAAATAAATGTAATATTAATTTTACTTTTATTTGAAAAATACTATTTGCTTTTATTTAATGTTACGTTTATTTGCCTCTAATATGGCTAAAATTTCGTATTTCGTATTTCGACGAGGAGGCCACCATATGAGTGGGCCGGGCTGCCTTTATTGCCGCGCGCCGAGGGTAGGGGCACCAAAATTTGTGCAACATTGTCAGTCCGTTATTTAAAAATGTGGGATTTTCGATTAAAAAATTTGCAGTTTTTGTTTAAAAAATGTGTGCTTTCGTTTAAAAATTGTGAATTGTCACACATTTGCAAGTTGTGCTAAAAATTTGCGATTTTTTTCAAAAAAACATTTCAGAATTTTATTTAAAAATGTGCGATTTTTTATTCAAAACTTTGATTTTTGTTTTAAATTTGCGGATTTTTTTTTAAAAAATTCCAAGAAATATGAAATTTTCTAAGGAAGATGTTTGACAACATTTAAAATTTTGCCATTTTGCTAGTACGAACTCATTTTCAGTCTTTGTCCTAAATAATGTTAATTTCTTCGTATAAGTCGAATTCCGAATTCGGATATTACAAATATTCGACTAAAACTAATGTGTTTTCGAGTTACAAGCATTCGCGCTACCGTTACGTTTAAACCAACTTCACACAAGATGGTAAATGGTTCGTTATTAGGGGGAATTCCCCCTACGTTGCAGCACCTTCCCATTCATATACATGTGGTAGGGTTTTATCCGAACTTCGATGAAACATTAGTTTGTATTTTAAACTCATGTATTTCTCCGACTTCCGATAACACGAACTACTGCTTAAACGAACAAATGCTGACGTCTCTTAAGAAGTTCGACTAGAGTGTTAAATTAAAACTACCGTAAATTACATTTTTAAGCAAATATAAACGCATTTTTATTATAATTTCAGTTTCAGCGAGTCCTCGATCTTGTTTGGGAGATCGATCCGAAATCGACGTAGAAACTGGTCCATTTTTTTCGGGCAGAATTTCGATCGAAGGAGCTACTGATCAACGCTGCACTTGGATGGGGGATCCGAGGGATCCCAGTTTTATACACACGTTCACCATTAATCACGAAGTTTGCGGTGGAAATAAGGTAATCGATGATGTGACAGTACTATCTCATATGTTTACTTCATGTTTGAGGCACATGAAACTTTGCATGAGGCTTATACTTGTTTTACCAAATTCGAGCTCAGTTCTTGCACTATTGAAATGTTGTAATTTTGAAAGTTGAATGAGAATGAGGTCGTTAATTTTACTATCGAAGTCACGAATTAACATGCTTTCATACCGGTAGTTATTCATTTTCTGATTTATAATACAGGTACCGATTTTTTTGGAATAGTTCCATGCATTGCAATTAAATCATTTAGATTATAATCATTTTAAAAATAATCTACTCAAGGAAACAACTAGGAATTATGAATCTCCCATTTTTAAGTTTCCACGAGTAAGTTTATATTAACTTAAAACTTCAAGTTATCTGTTTTTGCAAAGATGGCGCATTGTTGAAATCAATATTAAGCATTTTTTAAAAAAATAATTTGAAATTCTTAATGCCTAGTCATTTAGGTTTGTTATATATATATATATATATATATATTAACAAAAAAAAGTAAACCTTTTATATAACGTATATAAAATGTTTTTTTTTTGTTTAAACTTTCATTGAAAAAAAGCCCCATAAAAAATGGACCCATAAAACCAACCTCTTGAATAAAATCGAATTGGATATTATAACTGCCCTATTTGATAATTAATTAGGACAGATTTTCTGAACCACCCTGCAGATGCACCCATACTTTTCGAACCACCCCTCTACCACAGTTTCACGTTTCTGACAATAGATGGCAGCAGCTCCTTTTCATCTCAAACTCGTTATCTCAACTGTTATTAAATAAAATTGTTGGATAATATCCTCGGATATTAATTAAAATGCGGCTGATTAGTCTTAGATAGTCCATTTTAGGATTGAAATTATACTTTATTAGAAGTATTTAGTTACATAATTTGTTATTCAAACAAGATTTGAACATTTTCTAAGCCAATGCCAAGTTCGGAGTCGATGCTGCCCCTTATTCACTGGCAACCATTCTTTACAACAAGCCCAGCATTGATTGCCTAACTTTAGGTTAGGGACAGCGATAATTTGAAAGTAGTTAGTTATACCACATTATGACTTCGTTTTTACTGCGAACAATTAGTATTAAGTAAAAACTGTTAATAACGAATTAACGGTATGAGGTCTCTATCAGTAGCTGGGTGTCATTTCAGTGCATTTCCGCACATAGAAAGGATTTCCAAGTCTATGCCTTAAATACTTAAAATTTCAAATTAATATTCCTGAGTTGACATAAAATTACCACGAATGATTTGTTTATTCACAAATCGGAGTACTATTGGTCGTTGATGTTTGTAAAAATTTAATTAATTTACCCGTTCATTTCGTTAAAAATAAGTACAAATTGAAATTGTTAAACATCGAGCGCATACAATTAAGAATCAAAAAGAGACTGGATTATGGATAATCGCAAAAGTATTTAACGTTTCATACAACCACTTTATAAATAAGAAATATTCACAATAATTCTGATATTTCCGGCGCGATAATTTGAAAATATCAGTGAGGGAGCTGTTTTAGAAATCATAATGATGTTTCCATTAATTAAAAAATCATATATGGAAAAGTTAAAAACGTAGAAATTTAAAAATCCATCATTCTCGTTTATTTACCATCGCTATCATACATTGTTTTTATTAAAAATCTTCTGAAAATATCAATGTAGAAACTTTTTAATAATATTTTAATTAATTAAAAATTAGCGTTTGAGAAATTTAAAATAGAGTAATTAGAAAATTTTTAAATTAACACAATTCTAGGTTCTTTACCATCGATGTGGTACATTTTTTTTTTTGAAAAATCATTTGAAGTTTTATATTTTTATTAAAAATCATTTGAATATATCAATTGTTATTAAAAATCATTTGAAGATATCAAATTTTAATAATTATTTGAGGATATCAAGTTTAATCAAAAATCATTTTAAGATATCAATTTTTATTAAAAATCATTTGAAGATATCAATTTTTATTAAAAATCATTTGAAGCTATCAAATTTTATTAAAAATAAATTCAAAATATCAATTAGTTTTAAAATTCATTTGAAGCTATCAATTTTTACAAAAAAATCATTTGAAGCTATCATTGTTTAGTAAAAGTAATTTGAAGATATTAATTTGTATTAAAAATCATTTTAAGATATCAATTTTTATTAAAAATTATTTGAAGATATCCATTTTATTGAAACCATGATGATGTTTTATATAAATTAGAGAAATTTAAAAATTCGCAATTCTTGGTTATTTTCAATCAGCATCGTACATTTTTATCAGAATTGTTTTATTTAAGTTAAAATCTATCTTGACCATAAATCCCCGAGAGGTTGCAGTCCTTAAACCAGCTTAAAACCCCTTAATTTTTAGCGTTTTATTGAACCTTCAACTTCAACTTTCTCCGGATCCCAGGAACGCCCTAAGCGCTGATAAAAGTTAATTTTTTTTATATATTAAACGTCTCGTTCGGATGTAATGCCGTTTTTATGGTGATGTTCTGGGATTAAAATTGGCCATGCGAGATTTGGATCTTTTTCCATTTTACTCAGTCTGAGAATCTTAGAGGCCGCAAGAGCGGGGCCAACAACCTCCATTATTCTTCAATCGAAAATAGATTAAGCAAAAGATGGGCTGGCAAAGGCCAATTTCAACGAGGAAATGTAGAAAAAGACGTCGCTGAGTTATTCGACGCCCGACTAAACAATTTTAAAAAAAGCAAATCTGCGGAAAAGAATTCCGGCGAATTTGGGGTTTTCTTTTCCCCAATTAAGCCCAACTGATGAATCACGACTCCTTACGCACCTCAAAGCTGTTTCTTATGCATGGCCAACTTTGTCAGGGAGCCTTAATTTCCTGCAAATGGGAGTTTCGTGTACTTTCCAAAAGTGTCAATAGTGTGGTTTTGGAAATTGGGAATTTTTACGTTGTCATTAATAATTTATCATCCTTCCGGTGGATGTGTTTCCTTGTATTTTCAAAATGAGCAGCTTGTCTTTCAAACCGCGATGCTGAAATATTAAAAACGAAATTAATTTAGCATCGTGTGGCTTAGTTGCTGCCAACCTCTTTCGAGAAGCAATTTGAAAATTGCTAACCTTTTCCGGGTACAAGTTTGCACAATTTTCAACATTTTGAGATGACAAATTGCAAAATTTGCATCCTGTTTTGAGGACTAATTTACACAATTTTTAACGTATTTGGAAGACAAATTTGCCAAATTGTGAACCTCTTTTAAGGATAAATTATAAAAATGTTAAACCTGTTCTAGGGTACAAGTTTGCACAATCAGAGCACAATATTTCAAAATTCACAACATTTTTTGAGGAGATATTAAAAATTTTCAACCTATTCTGAGGACAAATTTGCCAAAATTTTGACCTCTTTCGATGACAAATTTGAAAATTTCCAATCTTATTCGAGTAAAATTTGCACACTTTCCAACATTTGCAGAAGGCAAATTTTCAAAATTTTCAACATGTTTTGAGGAAATATTTACAAACGTTTGAACATATACTCAATGAACAAATTTGCACAAATTTTAACCTCTTGCAAGTTTGCCTAATTTTCAATATTTGCAGAGGACAATTTTTTAAAATGTTTAGCATTTTTCGGAAACAAAATTGCAAACGTTTTCAAATATTCCATGTTGTTGAAATTATAGGCACATGGTTACTGCATTGTCAAATTTCGCAAATTCGTGGCATGTGAAAGTGGAGAAAAAATCGATTTTATTCATTTTTATTTCGTGGATTATTTATAGATTTTTTATACAGTAAGTTATGAATAATTTTAATGGGGCAAAAAACCATTATAAATCTAAGCTACCTTCTACGAAGCAGCAAATTGGCTCAAAATGTTGTAAAACGACATGTCACATTGTTCAAAGAAGCATTGTATAAGAAGCATATACTGAATTTATGCATGCATATCATAAAAATATTATGTAAAGTAATCCCACATCGAAAAAAACGTTGCAGAAATATATTTTTGGAAATGCATTTTTCCGTAATAAAAATATTTCCGAAAATGCATTTCGAAGAAATATAGTTTAATTTTTAAAATATGTTTTACGAGTTATTCAAAATTTGGTACATATTTTTGTATTAATACCGGTAAATGAATAGGCCTACTACGAAATAATATGCATAAGATACCGAAATATGCATATATTAGAATAAGTTTGTATTTATTTATCAAAATATATTAAAACATACGGTTTACAATTATTTATCAAAATATATTTTAGAAATATATTTTTGACGTATATTTACAAAATAAGCACGATAAATCTCAACAATGCCTATTTTAAACAACTCATAGAAATTTTTTAAAAGCTAAAATACTCATTTCTTCGAAATTCATTTTCAGAAGCATTTTTATTACAGAAAATACAACAACTCAAATATATTTCTGAAACTTTTTTTATCGATGTGAGATTACTTTCCAAGATAGTTTTCTGAGCTTTTGAGTCCCAGGGATAAAACTTGATAATTCATAAAATTGATATATCGGTTCATTAACGCCATCACGTCATCGTGGAATTTTCAGTTCAAGAAGCTGCGTAATTACCAAAGTAATTAAGTATTATTGATGACATCTTAAGATTTAACTTCTTCGCCTCCAAGGAGGAACAATTATTTCAAATAATAACATATGTAATCGTTAAAACGAGCAATTTGAACGCTTTATTTCGCGGAATAGGCAATTAAAAGCTAGGTTAGATGTTATTTTTATACAAATTAACATCATCGATTGGAATATTTATAATCGGTAGCGTCTTATTTAATTGACAATTAAACCTTCAGACAGTGAAAACAATAGGGGGTAGGGAATTTAAAACCCCTTATTAAGATGGAATAATTTATGATAGTACTTTATTTGGCATATATTGGCAATTATAAAAGCTTCGGGTTTGATGGATCCACCGCTTATTTTAGAAAATTAAAATTCAGCCGTTGCAGCAAACAGCCAACATCAAACATTACTTACAACTTCTTTTTAAAAATATAATTTTAAAAATACGTAAATATATACGCACAATTAAATATGTGTTTTTAAAACATAGAACATATTATTTTGGTAAGGTCAGCCTTTAGCGTGTTTTTTGATGCTCATCGTCTATTTCGGTCAGTCGCTTATTTCGGTCAAAAGCGATCGAATTAAACGAAACGGCTTTCATTGTAAGAGCATAAAATGGGTGAAAAAAAAACATTTGTGAAAATCGGGACGGTTTAAAAAAAAACAACATATTTTCCAAAAATGGAAAACTTTGCAAAAATTATCAAGTTTTTTCAAAAATTTAAAGGATTTTCAAAAATGGCAAAATTTTTCTAAAACTGCGAAATTTTGAAAAAACTAAAATTGCCGAAATTGTTGCAAAAATCTAAATGCGAATTTTAGAAAATTAAATTTCAACCGTTGCAGCAAATTAACGAGCAACTTCGAACACTAATTACACGGTTTTTTTTAAATATGTAATTTAAAAAATACGTAAATACGTACGTACGATTAAATATATATGTATTTTAAAAACATAGAACAACTTATTTTGGTAAGGTCAATAGCGCACTGTTTTTGACGTCCATCGCCTATTTCGGTCAGCCGCTGATTTCGGTCAACGTGATTGAATTAAGCGGCTTTGTTCGTAATAATTAAGTCGGGGGATTCAATTTTGTGTATTTAATGCATCGATTTGTTGCTTTTGTAGAAAGCCGATCGCATGGAAAATATCATTATCGTGACCGAAAGCCGCTCAATCATAACGCACACGGCTCGTCGCTTTATGGTCGTTTGTTATCTACTTCCGGAGACGTACACCATCAAAGCGAGGTACTTGGACCAATCAACGAGGACCCGACTGTCACGCTTCGACGACTGTTGCGGTCAAAATACTCCATAATACCACAAATTCCGATCCGAAAACTTCTCTGCTACATACTCATCCTTTTGTCTTACAGTCTTCAGATTCCTGGCGCAGATTCCGGCGCTCTGAAAGCGGAGAATCTCGATGAGGACATTCCAGAAAATTCCCTGGATTTCGGACCCAAGCCCCGGGAAATGATGCGAATGACCCAGTACCCAGACAGCAAGATGATGGCGGCCAGACACACCGCGGAGCTGGAGCAGGTCGCTCATCTTTTTGAAGACAATCAGACGGGCGAGTAGTCTATTGTCCTTTAAATGGGGTTTGAACGAAGACAGTGGCTGCCTTGAAAAGAACCATTAAACGCACGCTGCACTGTCTTCCTCTATTTGGAGAAAAAAGAAGACAGTGACAGTTTTGAAAGACAACATTGCGAGAGAGTATTTATGGCTTCACTTTGATGCCAAGTGAGGAAAAAATAAGACAGTTACTGTCTTGACAAGTAGAATTGCGAGAGAGTATTCATTGTCACTTTGGAACCAGCACCCACTTTCACTGTCTTCTATTCGGAGAAAAATTAAGACAGTGGCAGTCTTGAATCACAGCATTGCATGAGAGTATTCATTGCTTCACCTTAATTGATGCCTGCAGTGATAGTCACTGACATTTAAATGGAGAAACAAATAAGACAGTGAAAGTTACGAATGGAATTTTCATTGTCACATAAAACCAGCAGCCACTGTCACGTTCCTCTAATTGTAGTAAAAATAAGACAGTGGCAGGACTTGTAAGTAGCTGTACGATGGAATATTCATTTCAGTTTGATACAGCAGTCCCTGTCACTGTCACTGTCCTCTAATTGGAAAAAAAACTGACAGTTTTTGTCTTTAAAAATAGAGTTGTAAGATAGTATATTCATTGTTTGGTTCAGGATAAACATGAGAACATTGGTGCAAAATATGTTTCCGAGTGAAAATTTGCGAAATTTTCCGCGTTTTTCGAGTACAAATTTGCAGAATTTCCAAACTTTTCCAATACAGATTTTCAACCTTTTCCGAGAACAAATTTTCAATATTTTTCAACATTTTCCAAGTAGAAATTTGCAAAACGTTTCTTTATTTTCCGAATACAAAATTGTAAAATTTTAGACAAAAAAAACTTTCACGGTAATTTTTTTTAATTTTTTTTAAAAATGTCAATTGGTCGTTGGTAAATTTTGCAAAATTTTGTCCTTTGTCGATTTTTGCAAAATCGTGGATAACATTGGCATATGTTAAATTTTGGCATTGGTCAGAGAAATATTTTTTAAAACCTGGAAAAGTCAGGGAAGTTAAAACTTTTCAATGGCCTTAAACAAAAATGTTTTTTTTTTTCAGAAACCACCACTGCCCATTTGGTTCTGATGGTGATTTTGGTGGTGGCGGCTGCCATCGGAGTGACCACCACCGTGTGGTGGTTCATCGGAGGCGCTCGGATAAAGAGGGTTACCATTCCAGATTTGAGTATTTCCAGCAGAGTCGAAGATGACAGTTCAGATGACAGGAAACTCGTGTTTGTCTCCAGCAAAGAGGACGATGGAGATAGCATCGATCCATTCGGTTTCAACTCTGATTCCTTCGAGAATTCAGAATGCGCCACCACCTTCGTCTTGGCTCCATCTATGAACATGGCTTTTAGGACGTTGGGGGACTCGAACTGTTGAAACTGCTATTACACGTTCATCCGCACTGGGAAGTTGAGTGGCGCACATGGACTCTAGGGGAAATGGTTGGTGTTTTTTAATCGTGTCTGGATTCGTGGATCGAAATCGGGACACGTGATGTTTTTTATGAATTAGTTTATTAAAATATACATAGAAGATAAAATTGTTGGTTGGGATTTCAATCATTTACTTTTGTAATAGTTTACGCGTCACTTTGTTTTAAGGAATTGCAGGACCTCTACACCTGAAATGTTATTAAATTTTAAAAGTATAATTTTGGGTCCAAAATTTAACGTTTTTTAATGACAGCCTGTATTTACGTTGTTTTTCAGCTAATTTCTACTAAATTTTAGCCAATTTGTATACATTTTAATCCAATTTTAATTAATTTCAACCCATTTTAATAAGTTTCTACCAATGTTAATACATTTTACCCAGTTTGTATGCATTTTAACCAGTTTTAATTATTTTCAATTTCTTTTTAATAAATTTCGACCAATTTTATTTATTTATTTAATTTAAATCCAATTTAAATAAATTCCAACCAATGTTAATAAATTGCAACTCATATCAATAAAATTTCAACCCATAACAATAAAATTTCAACCCATATTAACAAACTTCAACCCACTTTAATAAATTGCAACCAATTATAATTTTAAGAAATTCTAACCCATTTTAATACATTTCAAGCCATTTAAACAAATTTCAACCAAGTTTATTAAATGTCAACCCATTTTAATAAATTGCAATACAATTTTATATTATTTCATAAATTTTAACCAATTTAAATGAATTTTAACCTATTTTATTAAACATTTCAACACACGTTAATAAAATTCAATTCATTTTAATAAAAAAACTGGGACATTTAGAGTCAAGGGACATTTTTTTTTGTCGAAAATAGTAACCCTGACCCCGAAATTATATTTGTAAAGTTGTAGTTATTTTAATAAATTTCCACCAATTTTAATAAATTTAAACTAATTTTAATAAAGGGGGATTTTAGAGTAAAACAAATTAAAAAGAAAGACCTGGCAAAAAATGTATCAAGTATGGTCGGAAAACTATTGTTTTATTTTCGATAAATATTCTTGGGCCCTGAAATTATAGTTCATATTATTTTTATTTTCAAATCATATTGAATAAATAGAGGTCCTGCATCCCCTTAAGAAATGATTACAATGTATACAAGGTTAATAACTTTGTCGAACGGGTTCTGAATGACGATATGAAATAATTCCACCATCATTCTTCTGATAATACGAAGTACGGTTTTAACGAACAAATTGAGGCGTCTGTCGGCACATACACGACAGGAAAAGGCCTCTTTTTTTTGTCTGTTTCAAGCAAAAAATGTCACTCAAAGAAACCTGAGATGTAACGTAAGTTGAAAAGACAATTAGGGTCTTTTTCACCTCACTAGCTTTTAAAAAATCGATTCGCGGAAAAGCTGAAATTTTGGTCTTTCTCGGAAAATCGATTAACCGCAGTAGGCCTTCTGGGCGTGTACACACGACAAGACATGGCTCAATTTTCATCCCAAACATGAGCGCTCTGTTTGTTTTGACAAAGATTTCAAATAAACTCAAATGGATTTTGATCAGACTACGATTTGCACCCAAATATCAGCGCTTTTTCAACCATTTTTGGCCGATGAAAGAATCCCAAGATTTCGACTCCCTATATCCTTATCTCGATCTAAACTGGAGATTTATGAAAATCAGGATCAGTACGTGCTAAATGTGTATCCAAACTTTAAAAAACCCTTTTCTTTGGCTTCTTTTTTTCATGGCCACATGAGGATCGTGTAGTAAAAATGTCACAAACATTTTGGTGCCTTTTCAGCTCTTCAGAATTTCTTCAACTGTATGTTAATTTTAGCAGCCCCGCATACAGTTTGAAATGTTTGGATAATTTTCAACTATTCAAAGACTGAACAGTAGTATTACGAGCCAAAAAGTTGTACAGGTTACGTAATCCCCAGACTTGGAAAAGTGAGGGTACTCGGAAATGTCTGGAAAAGACAGTTTAAGAATGACTTATTTGGAAAACGTCAGGAAAATTCAACGTAATCATGTGGTCACGATGACAATTAATTCTTCCACGTAATTAGCTCAGAGCCTTTGCAAACTTTATTAAATTTTCTTAGTATAAATTTAGCAAAATTTGCCAGTTTCTGAAGACCAATTTCTGAAAACAAATTTGCAAAATTTTCCAAGTTGGAATAAAAGTGATTTTTGGTGATCTGTGGGAAAAATCACGAAACTACACGAAATTTCATGAAATGTCACCAAATTCTACGACATTTCACGAAATTTTACCAAAAATCACGAAAACTGTGAAAAAGTGGTTTTATGGTGATTTATGGGAAAATCACGAAATCATTAAATTAAATTCCCTCATCATTAATCTGGTCATTAATATTGAACCTGTAGTTTTTTTTCATAGATGCCTCTTATTTAAATTTGGCACGCCACGTATTACTGACTCGTATTTCCAATTAGTGATGGGCTCGAGATTCACTGACTCGGAAATAATTGCTCTACCATTAGTTCGCTATGAAGTAGCCCGACGCTATCGTTGTTTGAGTCCAACTAGATTTATTCATACAGGTATTTGAAATTGTTGAAATTCCGAGCTTCACGGCTCGAAAATAGTTGCTCAAACTCGGCATTTCAACACCAAAAAACTCGTTTTGACTCGAAAACTCACCGGAAGTTCGATCAGCTCGCCCATCTCTATTTCCAATGTACACCACGACGTGCACGCGCATGCGCATGCGCGGAATGATCACGAAGAGTCATTACGTACGCAGGATACGTGTTTCTAAGCAAAAATGCGGTCAAATGCAACATGTTGGGAGGTAATGGCATTATAGTTGATGTCATTATTAATGAACGTGTACAGTTACCTAATGATTTGTTCACTCTGCACGGTCATTCTAAATGCCACTCTCAGAAGGCGATGACAGTATTATTACTGAATAACGTACAGTGTAGGAGACCCTAAATAAATTAAAATTCGCCAATAGGCCAGCTTTCAAGGAACGCTGTATACATGTATTAAGGGACCCCATAAACATTTGCCTCAGTAGGTGTCCGTTAGTCATGAAAGTCACGTGGGCAACCGAATGCAAGACGAGAATGCTAACCACTCAGCCACCTCGCTCGGTACAGAGGACACTTGTTTGCACGAGTTTTGTTTTGGGTCAGTCGGGGAATCGTCTCGGTTGACGTACAGTAACCACTTTGACCCCCAAATTGACCACCCAAATCGACGCTACAGAGGACACTTGTTTGCACGAGTTTCGTTTTTCATCTGTTTGTGAATCGTCGGAGTTACGGCCAGTGTTTTGATGTGTGCAATTTGGATATTTACGGTAGGTAAACTCTGCTAATTAATCGCTCTACTAATCTAAAATGTGTGAATGTACGCTCGGGAAAATTCCCCAATTCGGCGTGTTTCCAACGGCGCGGAATGTGGAGCCTCGGGGGAATTTCTTTACAGTTTTGACCCCATGTTGATCTACTTTAAATTAACAAATTGAAAGGACCGATTGAATGTGAATAGATGAGCAAACATGCGCTGTTGGTCGCTTTCTACGTATTTTATTATGACCCCGGGTGGTCAATGCATTGTTGACCTCTACTGACCTCTAGGAGAATCATGAACGGTGTCCCCGTGGCGCGCCGTCTATTGGTTAAAACCAGCAACCGATATAGGAAGCTGGCTGGCCCATTTTAGATTTTTCAATCGAACCGTACAGGATCAATAATACTGGCAATACCGTTTTGAGAGTGACAGTAAAAATGATCGTGTAAGGTGAAAAAAAAAATGTGGAATGATGGCCGGTAATGATGAAAATTCTGTTTTTGGCATCATTATTGGAGCATGGTTTTGTAATTGTAGGCCTGGCTAAGCATGCCGTCAATAGTACTTTCTATATCCATTGCGGGCATCATTAATTCCGTCAATACTATTTACCGTGTAGGTTTCTTCCATTAATCTGGTCATCAATAATTGACCGTGTCGTGATCGGCCATGTCATCTGTAATTGATCATGCGGCACGACGTGAATGCGCATCTGCAGAATGATTGCCAAAAGTCGTCATTATACTGTATACGCAGATCACGCGTTTCTAAGCAAAAATACTGTCATTTCAAATGATCGCGTAAGGTTGTAATTTAATGAAAGTGAATGGGGCAACATTTTTGTAGGTATTGACAGTAAAAGGGACTTAAGTATTATAATGATCGTGTACGGTTCGCTGTTGATTTTTAAAGCGAACCCTACACGGTCAATAATACTATCAATACCTTCTGAGAGGGGCATTAAGAATGATCGTGTAAGGTTAAAAAATGTGGGATGATGGTCGGTAATGATAAGAAGCAAGACTAATTTTTTGAATTTTTAACAGTTAACTTGATGACAATTTGCGAATTTTTCAACAATTTTAGAATTTCCGACAATTTATTTTGCAATTTTTTTAGATAGTTTTGAAAATTGTCCACAGTTTGAGAGATTTTTTGACAATTATCCACAGTTTGAGAGATTTTTCGACAATTTGGCAACATTTTCGATAATTGCCAAACTGTTATAAAGTAGCAAAATTGTCGAAAAAATTTCCAAATTGTCGAACAAGTTTCCAAAATTGTCGACAATTACTTAAATAGTTTCCCAGTTCCACGCATAAATACGACGTGTAAATTAGTCATGACTAATACACGAATGATTAGTCGTTAGTCATGATCGATCGATCAATCGACTAACAAATGACCATCTCTGAACCGGATCTCGATCCGTCCATGTTTTTAGATCGACCGATCTAAAAATAGACAGTTTCGACCGCCAGGTGGCGTATAGTGCTTACATCATTTAGAGAGCCTACATATACGAGAGTCGCCATGAGGGCGAAATCCGCCATTTTGTATCTAGAGGGCGTGATCCTATAGCCACGCGCCCTATTAAAAACATGCATTTTTGACCTTAAATGTACTGTTCAAAGCAGAATGTACATTAAAAAATAGAATACTCAACCAGAATT
>JAQGAO010003993.1:0-15976 GCA_034697705.1 Ommatoiulus sabulosus | reverse complement strand
AAATTTAAGAATTCATCGGGAAAGGAAGCGACTAAGGTTAGCCACAGCAACGCGTGGTCGGGCACAGCTAGTATACTTATAAATTGTGATGTTGGGGTCCATCATGACCAGACTGCATAGTCAGACTTAATTCGTATAATGATCCCCCAGCCAAATGGTACTATGTACTGAGTGTATGGTAAAGAATTTAATTGAATTGAACAAAAGCATCAATTGAAGTGATTCTATATCAAGAACAATTTCACGCCTTCAATGTGCCCTATCTCATTTCCCTGCCTTTTGATTGTGAGATCTTTGTTCATGACCCAGAAAGGGACGCGTCATTGATCAAAAATTTCGCACTTGCTGAAATATCAAAAAATGTGCAAAACTCTAGGACAACTAGTGCAGCTGCAGGTGTTGAACTTCACAAAATGGAGGATTAGCTTTGAAATCCCCCTTTTTGATCCGACGCCTGTCCGACACAAATACTTCCTCTACCCTAGATTCTTATTGAATATCTCAAAAATTTTAACAAGTTGGGAAATTCTGGTGTGTTGTAGGTATTGATAATAAAAATCATTTCTAACTAGTGTAAATTTCTACAGTTGAGGGAGGGGGTTTGAACCCCCAATACCCCACACCCTACCTACGCCACTGTCTGAAGACATCCTAATAACCCTTAATTAGCTCAAAATTTTAACATTTCTTGACTAAACGTTACTAATAAAAAAAATATCGCAGGATGCTTTCTAAATTTTAATAATTAAGAACACATAGACGTCACCAGTGTCACGTTGTAACGCGACTAAAGTATGTAATTCGGGTACTTAAAATTTGACCAGACAGATGCAGATTCTTTTAACTTAAGGGGTTTGAGTTGTTTAGTGAGAATTCTTGAGCCATTCTTGCATTGTGATTCGCTTTATTTTGAAAATGTTGCGTAACTTTTTGAGCAGTCGTTTTCAACGGTGGTCGTAATTTATAACAAGATGTTCCCACGTTCGTATTCTGTTCAGGAAGTCTCCTTCTAACTTTCTGGTTCGTCTCGGTGAATTGGACATCATTTCGGACAAGGATGGCGCACATCCGGTGGATTTCAACGTGACAAAGGTAGACATGCACCCGAACTACGTACGGACAGACATGGCAAATCACACCGTCGGTCGTAATGACTTGGCCTTGCTTAAACTTGACAAGAAGGTCACGTTCAGCGAATCCATCAGACCCATCTGCCTGCCCACAGTCGACATGATAAATGACACCTTCGCGGGAAAGCAGTCGTACGTCTCCGGATGGGGACAAACGAAATACAGTGAGTTACAGATTTGTTATATCAAGCAAGGGATTTTGTTATTTTAAATGTGTTATTACGTTGCGAATGAGTCGTGACAACAGCTTGTTTTATTTTCGTTTAATTTCAGAAGGGAGTGCGAGTTCAGCTTTGATCCATGTTCGGGTCTTGGTCCAGTCGAACGAAGTGTGCCACACTGCGTATAACATGTTACATTTAACCATCGACAAAACGCATCTTTGTGCTGGAGTTAAGTTGGGTGGAAAAGACGCTTGTTCGGTGAGATCGAAGTGATATTATAAAACTATATACTAGGGGAACTCAGAGATGTGCTGAATTGTGCTCGACTTGAGTACAATTCAGCCGTTATCACAAATATATGACATTTATTTTAAATAGGCAAGCCATGTGACCAAATCCTGAATATTTAGGGTACTCAACAGTAAGGGCTGGTTTTTGTAGATTTTCTACTGCACCATGCATGGTGACACGTGTGCATTTCGTGAGAAATTAGTGCGCTTTAACAGGTCAGCAATTTTTTGTGAGAGGTGCCTTCACTTTTGCTATTCATTTTCAGTCGTTTTTACATTGACCCGCATTGATCAATGATCCCAAATGTGAAGCCTGTGGACTTCTAAGATGGTGGCCATTTTCAATGTTTGGGATTCTTGTGATTGGTTTTGTTTTTAATTAATTCGTCGATTCAATACCAAAATTTACGTTATTTTACGACGATTTAAATCAGCCCACACAGTGGTATTTTTTAGTGTTTTACTATGGTTTGCGAAACTTTGCAGAATTCTTGACCCGTTTTGAAAAATGTCAAAAATTCCTGCATCCTCATTTGCTAAACTGCCAAAAGAATGATTTTATGGTACGAAATGCCTGAGCAACTCTGGTAGCGCAGAATTTTGGAGAATTATACTTTCACAGATTACAAGCCTATGTTGTCACATGTGCAAGAGGTGGCATTGAAAATGACAAATTTGACGTCATAGTTGACCTTTAGATAAAGAAACATTACAAAATCTCCGAAAAAGTCCAGTTTCTCGTCAATACATTAGGTAAATATCATGGGAAGATATGGATGACCCCGAATGTTTATTTTATGCTGAAAACTGCTGAATGGTACAGAAATGCACGAAATGACACCTCAATTCGTCGCTCTAGCAGATTAGGGAATGGGCAAGGAGTAGAAATCTGCTCATTATAAGTGGGCAAAGTTTTCCTGTTCGCTGTTTTCTTTTCTATGATTTGACCTGCCCTAAGTTTGATAAAGAAAACGAGTCTTCGATGCAATCGAATGGTATTTTAGTATCAATAACATGGGAAAACGTTATTCCGACTTAAATTTTTTTTAAATATTGTAATAATAGCCCAGGAAAATGTTGAATATTTTTTAAAACTGACATAGAAGAATATTAACAAATATCCCGATATACCCATGCAAAATCCACTTTTAAAATTGTATACCTAAAATATTTTATCAACTTAATATTAACATTATTATTATTATTATTATCCGTTCAATCATGGCCAAACCTCATTTGCCAACGTCCTCTTGAATTTCCAAGAGTAGCGTATTATAAAAAGTATATATTGCTTTGATCCATTTCTAAACATTTATTTTCATGTTTAAAAATTTCCCTCAGGATATTTTTAAAAGATTTTCAAAATTTTTTGAAATATGTTTCAAAATTGTTGGCCCTAAATTGATTTTTACAAAGTTTAATGACACCTTCCAAAGGGTCTTGGTTAAGAACTGCTGCAATAATATCAACATTTTATTATGCAATTTTAGAGTGACTCAGGTGGACCACTCATTTATCTGCTGAATAATAAATGGTATTTGATCGGAGTGGTCTCAAGTGGCTACAAGTGCGGCGAGCCAGAATATCCAGGAGTTTATTCCAGGACAACAGAATTTATAGATTGGATAACAAAAACTGTAGAGTTGAAATAAGACAGTAAGGCGTTCATTCCCTAATATTATTTACCAGTTCGGTTAGAATCTGACTTTCAAAATTACCTCCTAAATTTGGGCAGTGAAAAGGAAAGCCCAGCTGTTTGAGTTTGGCGCCCATATGGCCATAAGGACTCCCGCCTGTTTTGCAGCTGTGTGTTTCCTTCCTAAAAGGGAGGCACTGAATTGGCCAGAATTTCCTGCCTGTTTCACAGCTGTGAAATCCCGCCATTTCTAAAATACAGTAAACAAAACCATTAAAATTAAATTAATGCATTTGCACTGGCAACCTGACAGCCTGCCATTTTTGCACAACTTTCATTGGCTGATGGTAGGTCAATGTCAGCTAGGCCAATTCCTTTATAAGGGCACTGTTTTTAAGAACAGTGTCGACCATATCAATTACCTTCAAACCTATGTCGGTTGCCTTTATCTAGGCCAGATTCAGACAACTAGTAAATATTTTTTATACACTTTTACCAAAGTAGAGTTTCTTTTGAATAATTTAAACAAGTGAACTTAATGTGTATACTGTTATATGTTGAAACACATAAACAAAATATAAAACTACAAAACATGTCTACATGTTTATGCTTACTTCTGTTCTACACCTATGGATTAGCAGACTCCCTGGATTAACATTGAAGGATCTACCAATCTGGAAAAACATAAAAGAATAAGTATTGGCTTGTGACTTAGGGAATGTTCGCAAGATAGTCACTATTATATTTGGTTATAAATAAATTTAACTAATTAAACATAATTAAAAATATCCAATGATTTTCTTCAAGCATTGTTTTTCTGCCAAATTCTTAAATCCTTAATGTTAGAGGGGCTTTAGAATTCAGGATTTCTAACTCCAGAACTTCCTTGCCCTGCAGCAATTTTTTTAAACTAGTTCTTATTTTTGGGAGGGCAAATTACAGTCTATGAGACGTTTGTCATTGAAAATAAAGTTTCTTTAAATCTAAAGAAAGAGCAATCTGA
Source organism: Ommatoiulus sabulosus (assembly GCA_034697705.1). Lineage (NCBI taxonomy): Eukaryota > Metazoa > Arthropoda > Diplopoda > Julida > Julidae > Ommatoiulus > Ommatoiulus sabulosus. Next base: position 11,753 of record JAQGAO010003993.1, on the reverse strand, counting down.
GCTAACAATGTCAATGCATCAGCTTGCAGAAAAGGAATAAGTACACTTTAGGAATCAACAATGCTATCTGAGCGCCAAACATAAGCAAAAGGTGGTGCAGCAAACATACGCGTTGTCAAAGGCTAATGACAAAGGTAACATGCCAGATTAACTCATGCCCAATATGTAAAGCGAAACATATCAAGCGTGTCAAAAGAATGCAAACAAATGGGCCAATATAAGCAAAATTCTCGAGGTGCGGATGTCCTTTTTGGGGAAACATTTGTTAAATTGATAGATTTTAGATATACTTTTAATTGCTGAATTTACACTAACATGAGACTGATTTAAATATTGAATTGAAACATTGATTAAAACTGCCATGGTCCTTTGTTTCTATAGTGTGGCGAGAGACAGAAGCATGGAAACGTCCACCCAGGTTGAAGGGGGCAGCGAGAAGGCTCCAAATTAGTGCTACTCGCTAATTAATGTTTTGGATGACCCGCACATGCAGGTGCGCATGCACTGGTCGGCCGAGCCGAGTAGCTCCCACAGCTCGAGTGCCAGTACTTGTGCATATGCTGTGCGCTTGCTATGCTTTAGCCACTGGGGCAGCAAATCCAGCAACCGGAACAAATGCTGATCGGTGCATCAATCCAGCATCAAGAGCTGGAAGTCGTTGAAGGATGCCACGTAGCAGTGGTGACCCTGGTTGCGACGTTGTTGTGTGGCTGTTGTTCAGAAAGGGTTTTGGGGCCCTCTGTAAATTAATGGCTGGATGACATAGTCTAGAAAACACCAAAACCGAAATTAAATATGCTAAATTAATAATATTTAATTTCATATTTGTTTTCAGCTTTAAGTCATTGTCAGGACGTCTGCAATGGGAAATTGTCATTAGCAGACGTCATGCAGACACAAAATTGGGTTTGGGTAGTTCTTGCCAAACCCAGCCTGCAAGTGGCACCACCTAGTGCCAATTTGTTGCAACCCTACCCTTTTGTGTTGTCACTCCCTGCCTGGCTTCCAATGTGTCAGGGTCTCCATGCCAGTCTGTCTAACCTGGAAGTAGACAATGTATTGCCTTTATCACATAAGTGTACTTATGATTAGCCTGATGGAGATTCCTGATGTCATTAAAAGAATACCAACAGCAAACAAATGTAAGGAGTTAATGGCTCATTACTTCAACTCTTTAACCATGTGCAAGGGACCACGCCCTACCTTTGTCTAAAGCTGAAGGACCACATCCAGCCTCCGCTCTGCTACAACAGTGGCCAGTATCGACAGGATTTGTCCTGATGACAGGCTCTGGTGCTGGTGGGAGTAATGGTGCTTCAAGGTTGGGCTGCTGTGCATGATCCACTTCTGCAGGCTTGGTAAGGTTGTTATAACGCACGGCAGAGATGGTCGCAGCAAAGGAACACATGAGAACACTTAGGGGGATCGCAAGACACGGACACTGTGAGCTTGCTATGATGGGAAACCGGGGATGGGCGAATGTTGGACATCACCCGACACAGGTCTATAAGCAAGTTGTGGGGAGAGGTATGGGTAGCAGGCAGGCTAAAAAACTCACCTGGCAAGTGCACTGGCCATCCATAGACGTGTTCAGCAGGGGGAGGTACTGGTGTCCTCACGAATCCTGGAACGGATACCGAGTAGCACTGTGGGGAGCGCAATAGACCAAGAAACTGTCTTGTGGCACATAAGAGCACTTTTAAGGTGACAATGGAACCGCTAGATGATACCGTTCGCCTGCAGGAGATAAGCGGTTGACCGGATACGATCAAACCCGAGACAGCGGCCAAGGCTAGAAAAGAGGTCACACTCAAACTCCCTGCCTTGGTAAGTAGTCACACGAGAGGGCAAACTGAAGCGGCGATCCATCCTGCAAAAAATGCTGTAGAGACAGTGGAAGCTAGTTTGTTGACGATGGGAAAAGCTTCAGGCCACCATGTGTAGCGGTCGATACATGTCAGGAGATCGGGAAATCCGGCAGAGTGGTCTTACCAGGTCTATATGTACATGTTCAAAACGTGCCTTTGGCGGTAGGATGTTGTCCACCGGACTATGTGTATGTCGATTAACTTTGAAACGTTGGCTAGGAACATAAGCACGGGCCCAAGCTGTGCAGTCCTTCCGTAAAGAGGGCCATATAAAGTGCCTGCTGACGAGCCTGACTGAGGCACCTTGTCCAGGGTGGTACATGTTGTGAAGAGTGGAACACTTGTTGACAGAAATGCAGACAGACCCAGGGCCGTAGATGCAAGGTTTGTAATGTCACATCTGAGATTGCACGTGACTGGGTCCTGTATGTTCACTTGCTTGAGGTGCAACCCGGTGTCTGTCCGTGTCATCCATCTTCACTCAGAGGTAACGTGTGGCATCAATTAGGATGCGCACTTTGAAGTGGTGGTGGAAAAGCTTGCTTAGTTTTAGGGTAGCTTTGTGAATTTTCCTTCAGTGGGATGGGCCTTTATGGATGATCTACATAGAGTAAGGCGTAAGCAACAACAGCACCAGCCTTTGAAAAAGTTGCATTTCACTTCAATGCCCACTGTTTCAGACCATACAAGGCCTTTCGAAACCAGCACACCTTCTCTTTGTTTCCGCAGAGATGATGTATCTAGGCAGCTGCATAATATACATTGTAGATATCCTTCTTGAGAAAGCTGTTTAAATATGCAATCCATATATCGTGCTGCTGGACTTGCATCATTTTGCCGCTGCTATTGCTAGCAGTGTCCAAATGGTATCATAAGTCACCACTGGTTTGTTGTTCTCGTCGAAATCTTCGCTGTAACTTTGCAAAAACCCTTGAGCCACCAGTCAAGCCTTGTGTGACTCAACTCTGCCAACTGCACCAGTTTTCTTCTTGAATACCCACTTGCAGGATACCACTTGTCGACCTGTTGGTAAATCAGCAAAGTCCCTCATGTGCTGCTCTTTGAGATGTTTCATCTCTTTGTTAGCTGCACACTGTTATGGCTTACGATCTGCCTGTGGCAGATCTTGAACTTGCTCCCAGTTTGCTGGTTCCATGGAAGTGAAACTCGTTGCCACCTGGGATTAATGTTGCCCCAGTGGCACTCCTGCAGTGGTTCTCTGTGAAAGTCGTGACTTAACAGCTGGCTGCAGCAATTTCCACACTTGCTGGCTTTGACGTTGTTGACCTATTTATTTCATTAGTCCGGCTGCAGTCTTTGAGCTGCAGTGTAAGTTGTCAAAAGTGCAGCTACATTATATTGTGGTGCTGTGGCAGCAATCGGTGGTGATGAACGTCACTGGCGTGCTGTCGAAGAGTGTTTATGCTGGAGAAAGTTGATGGACATGCTCTTCGAACCTGGAAAGGACTTGTTACTGAGTTTTTCCCTAATTAAGCTTTTACAGGCTGGAGGCTTCAAAATCTCATCTACTTTATGTCCAGGCTCTCGACCATATGAGTCCTGGCCATGGCCTTGATGTTGTTTTAGTCACGATGCCTGAAAAGTCGATGCAAAGTTTTGCTGGCATATAGATTTTAACTGTCATTACAGCTTCCTCTGTGGCAAGTAGCAGAAATTTATGCATGCCCCGTGGCAGACTACTTTCAGTGAAATGATGTCTCGTCCTTCCTTGTCAGGGCCGTAGAAATTTACATGGCCATACCTGAAGTCAACAGTCAGGCCGTGGTCCAGCACCTTGGACCCATAGTCCCACAACTAAAGCTTCAAGACCTCACCAGATGACAGGCGACAGAAAAGAGAAACAGTACCTTAGCCTCGAATGGCAGTTGGCTGGCTGTCTTCAACCGCATTTTTCTCTGTCGCAACATTTATGTCAGTGAAGAGCATCTTGTCGTCTACAAAGTGGCTTGTGGCACCCGAATCGAGGCATCAAATGCTTCGCTGACGTAGAAGTCATGCTGTCCAAGCACGAACCTCTGCAACTTGTTGCTGTTCAGCATGGCTGGCTCGCTCAGCCTCTTTCGCTTTTGTAGACGTCTTGGTCGGTGCAAGCTTTGCAGCTGGCTTATTTTAAAGTAATCATGGAAATTCAACGTAATAGTAGACTATGTCATGCAGTAGCAAAAAAACAGTATCCAATTTGGATGCTGATATGTTTTGCATGACAGACCCATTTTTAAATTCATAGCCGCACCTGTTCTGGTATTTCAACGTAATGTGCCGTTACAGATATGTCATGCATATGTGATGCACAAGCATCGTTATTGATTAAAAATAGATGCCACCTTTGGAATAGAGTAAACTAATGTTAAGGAATTTTGAAACCAGATATCAAAGCTCACAAAGCTCACCTTGGGCAATTTTCAAATGAACTTTGCAAGCACGATACTGAAATTTACCTGTTCATTTAAAGTGTCCATCATTAAATGGGTAATTAACTGTATCCGATTACCGGAACAGACTTATTGACGCCATTTCCTTAAAGGTGGGCAAACACTAATTTAAATTTAATCGACGTTATGGTAATCCATGTAAAGGTGGGTTTTTCTCGGAACTAATCGCTAAAAGCTACAATTGCAGCATGCTTTCCTGCCTTGCATATGTACAATACAAGGAAACCAAAATTCGAGGAATATGCAAAATTTCTATTTTTCTCGAACATAAACTCGCAAAATTTTCAACATTTTCCTATGTCATTTTTTATAAATTTGTCCACGTTTTCTCGAGGACAAATTCGCAAAAAAATTTCAACAGATTTTAAGGACATGTTGGCTGCATGTTGGTAAAATTCTTAATTTTTTCAGTGCACAAAATGTATATGTATGTTTTCAGAGTACAAATTTGCAAAACTTTCAAAATTTTCAGAATACGATTTTTTAAAAGTTTCGGGCGACCTAATGGAGGGGAAGGGGGACGGGGAAAGCATCCATTCACAGTTCTATGAATTTCTGTTATTCATTGTTATAACTAGTATCATTTTTTTAAGAATAACAAAGGCTACATTACCTTGCAATTATTTTTTGAATGTCCCCAGACTAGTATTATTAGAACAGAACTATTAGATGTATTCAAAAAATAATTGCACAGTAATGTTGCCATACTTCTTCTTAAAAAAAATAATACTAGTTATGACCACGGATGGCGGAAATTCAAAGAACTGTGAACGGATTGTAAGTAACCTAAAAAATACCAAATACGATAAAGCGTTTTGGGCTCCCCACAATCCGTTCCTAGTTCTATGAATTTCGGCCATCCATGGTCATAACCAGTATCATATTTTAAAGAAGAACCAAGACCACATTACAGTGCAATTATTTTTTGAACGTCTCCAAACTAGTACTATTGGTATAGAACTATTGGATGCACTCAAAAAATAATTATATGGTAATGTTGCCTTGGTTCTTCTTAATAAAATATTACTAGTTATGACCATGAATGGCTGAAATTCATAGAACTATGAAAGGATTGTAAATAACCTAAAAAACAGCAAATACGATGAAGCGTGTTGGGCTCCCCACAATCTGTTCCTAGTTCTATGAATTTTGGCCATCCATGGTCATAACTAGTATCATTTTTTAAAGAAGAACCAAGGATATTTGGCGAACATTTACCAATAATTTGATATGAACGATTTTAATTAATGAAATTTACATCTATACAAAACTGATTAAACATTGGATTGAGTTGGATTAAATTGGATTGAATTGGATTAAATTGGATTGAATTGGATTGCAAATGGCCGTTGTCCATTGTCTCCACAGCATGGCCAGAGACAGAATCGTGGACACGTCTGTCCAGGTTGAAGGTTGAGGTAAGAAGAACGTTAATTAGCATGTTGTGCTAATTAACAGGTTTTTGAAGGTCCGCGCATACAGGTGCGCATGCGCGGGTCAAAAGAGCTGAGGCGCACATACGGTCGCCACAGTACTCCCCCCCCCCAGTGTCAAACGACAGCTACTGGGAACGCTAATACGGCGACCAGAACGAACGGTGATCGGGGAATCCGGAGTGAAACGGATACGACGTCCAGTTGTGGGACCAGTAGATGAAGCGCTGGAACGACGTTGAAGGATGCCGCGTAGTGGTGGCGGCTCAGGATGCGACGTCGCTGTGCTGTTGATATCGGCAGGAGTTGTCCTGACGACTGGCTCTGGTGCCAGTGGAAGCGGCGGGGCGTGCAGTGCCAGAGTTGCAATGCTGGGCTGCTGTTCATTGCCCACTTCTGCGGGCCAGATGTGAGCAGGGACCAACCTATCGATGTTGACGCACTTATCTTTGTTGCCGCAACGCACAGTGAACAACTTCGTGGTCCTGGATCAACCAAGAAGTGCCCTTCGTATGGTTGCTCCATCGCACGGCAGAGACGGTCGCGGCGAAGGAACACATGAGTACACATAGGGAGATCGCGGGACACGAACACTGTGGGCTTTCTATGATGGTGAACCGGGGATGGGCAAATGTTCGACATCACCCGGTGCAGAATTATCAGCAAGTCATGGGAATAGGTATAAGTAGCAGGCGGGCTGAAAAACTCACCTGGCAACTTCACCGGCCCTCCATAGACGCGTTTGGCAGAGGAGATACCGGTGTCCTCACAAATTGCGGCGCGAATACCGAGCAGCACTGTGGGGAGCGCGATAGACCAAGAAACTGTCTCGTGGCACATAAGGGCACTTTTGAGGTGGCGGTAGAAACGCTTGATGATACCATTCGCCTGAGGATGATAGGCTGTTGTTGGATACGATCAAACCCAAGGCAGCGACCAAGGCAAGCAAAGAGGTCAGACTCAAATTCCTTGCCTTGGTCGGTAGATACACTAGCGGGCACACCAAAACGCACAATCCAACCAGTTAAAAATGCCGTAGCGACAGTAAAAGCTGATTTGTCGACGATGGGAAAACCTTCAGGCCACCGAGTGTAGCGGTCAATACATGTCAGGAGATAGGTAAATCTGGCACTAGGGGAAAGTGGTCCTATCAGGTCGATATGTACGTGTTTAAAACGTGCATTCAGCGGTAGGATGATGTCCACTGGGCTATGTGTATGGCGATTCACTTTATACCGTTGGCAAGGGACACAGGCACGGGCCCACGCCGTGCAGTCCTTTCGCAGAGAGGGCCATACGAAGCGACTACTGATGAGCCGGACTGAGGCACGTTGTCCAGGGTGGGACATGTTGTGAAGGGTGTTAAACACTTGTTGACAGAATGGCAGGAGGACCCAGGGCCGCGGGCGCAAGGCAGCCATGCCGCACATGAGGTTGCATGTGACTGGGTCCTGGATGGTCACCTGCTGAAGGCGTAACCCGGAGTCTGTCCGTGTCAGCCAGCTGTGAAGTTCCAAGTCAAAGTTTTGGGCGACCGACATTGCATGGTAGTCAATGATAGGGGCAGGCCCAGTGGTACAGGGGGGCGTCGCCCCCAGGCCCAGGGTAGATCAGGGGCCCCGGCCGCCCAGAACATTTTAGTCTTGTAATTTACGAATTGCCCAAATTGGCATACATGTACAACTTTTACACTATATATATATATATAAAATTAGAATTCGGGCATGAACTTGTACATGTTTTCTGGGAAGTTCAAAGAAAAATACACAATGGCCAAAATTCTAGGATTCGGTGTACACTCTACCTGCAGGGTCCTAACATTGACAGGCTAATTGCTAAACCCTGGAATCAGCTTTTTTGAACGTTTGGAATTTAAAAAAAAAATAGAATGTTTGAATTCTTTACCCTTACCGTTTTCTACCGTTAAAAAACCCAATAGAATGTTTGAATTCTTTACCCTTACCGTTTTCTAATATTAACATTTAAATGAAAAATTTGTGCCACTGGCACAACAATTTAAAAAAACTAACGTTACAAAACTAACTTTTTTTCGGATTACAAATTCGCAAAATTTTCAACATTTTCTAAATGCAAATTTAGAAAATTGTCAACCCATTCCGAGTAGAAATTTGTAAAATGTTCAATTTCTTTGAATACAACTTTGCATAATTCTTCAACATTTCAGAGAACAAATTAGCAAAATTTTCAACCTTTTCCAAGAACAATTTGAAAAAGTTTCAACCTTTTCCGAGTTAAAAGTTTCAAAATGTTCAATATTTTTTGCAGGACAATTTTGAAGACAAATTTACCAAATTGTACACATTATTTGATGACAAATTTACAAAATATTCAACATTTTCCTAAGATAAATTTGTCAAATTTTCAACGCTTTCTGAGTATAAATTGGCGAAATTTTGCACCCATTCCGAGTTTATCTAATTTGTAAAATTTTTAAATTTTACAACGTACCAATTTGCAAAATGTTGAAATCATTTAGAGTACAAATTTGTAAAACGCTTAATTTTTTCCAAGTATAAATTTTAAAATGTATAAACAGAAAATTTGCAAAATTGTGCACCCTTTCCGAGGACAAATAAGCAGCATTTATGACATTTTCTGTGGTCAGTTTTGCATAACTTTCAGCTTTTTTTGGAGACAAATTTACACACATTTTCAGCAAATTCAAGAACAAATTTGCAAAGTTTGAGTTTTTTGGGTAGAAATTTTCAAAATATTACAAAATTTTCTATATCAATTTTATAAAATTTCGCAGATTTTTATTAATTAATTTTGCAAAGTTATAATGAATATTTTAAAATATTAAAAAAATTCTTGTTTTTTTGCTGGGGAAGGGAATGGAAGGGGCCCGGAAGAAACATTGCACCTCCTTACATAATTCCTCTCAGAGGCCCTATACAAGAGGTATTCATGTTAATAAGGTGGTTATACAGGGATGCCCCTTGTCGTCAGTGCTATTTTTGGTGAACATCAACGAGCTGGGCATCCGCTTACAAAACTCCGGGTTAGGATATAAAATTGGTGAGAAAAAGCTGCCAATCCTAATGTTTCGCGATGATGTCAGCTTAATTTCAGAGGACACCGAGGAAATGCAAAAACTATTGACTTTAGCAGGGGAATATGGAACGGACTATGGACTCGAATATGGCAGTGATAAATCTGGGGTTCTAGTAGTGGATGAAGGTACAGGGATCCCGCATACTTTCAAATGGACACTTAATGGACAGGATGTTCATCAGGTCACATAGTATGAATACTTAAGGGTACTTATGGGCAATGAAACGAAATAACTTTCTAATATGGAGGACAAAATACGTCTGAAAGGCCGCAAAGTGGCAGGCCTGCTATGTCGTTAGGCATTTCAATCATATAGCAAATATAAGATTATTCGGGGGGCTTGGAAGGGGATTGCAGTCCCAGCTTTGACATATGCTAACGACACGCTCTGCTACTCTATTGGGTTGAACAATGAGCTGGAAATTTTGCAAAGAAAACAGGCTAGGGCAGCATTGGGTGCCAATAGGTTCACAGCAGTGGAAGCCCTGCAGGGAGACATGAGATGGTCCAGCTTTGAATCGCGAGAGATGGCAAGCAAACTGACCTATTTATGTAGGTTATGGACTCTGGAGAAGTCCTATCCAGCAAAGCAGGTCTATGAGCTCTCAAGAAGTCAAGGATGGTCGACTCAATGGCTGTGGCATGTGAAAAGGTATGGTGCCAGATTAGGCTTGGATGTCTTTAAGAAAGGGCCATGGGCTAGATCTGATACCTCTATAAAATGGTTAATTTCAAAATGGGAGACAGAACTTTGGAAAAAGAGCATGGCCAAGAAAAAGACCTTATAAATTTACAGCAGCAAACATGGGAATGGCCGAGAAGAAATATATGACAACTCCTACACCACTGCTCTTCTGTTTCGAGCTAAGGCAGGGTCATTGGAAACAAATAAGCGCCTGGCAAAATTTAGAGATACTGCGGAGATGTGTGATCTGTGCCTTAACGGTACTGAGGATATTGAGCATGTGTTTTGTGCATGTTCGGCTCTGGAAGGGGCTCGATCAGGAATGGAAAATGCATCTGTACATGAATGGTTAGGATTAGCAACAGGTGGCTCGGGCGAGATGGTTTTATTCAGGCGGCAAAGAGATTGTTGGGTAAATGGTGGGCCCTGAAACAGGAACATGAAAGAGATGATACCGGGGGCAAGGAGGCATCATAGAAAGATAGAAGGCTGCGCTTTTTGAACAGCAGCAAGTGGTTGGTGTGGACAGTGGTTGGTGTGGAGTAGCGCCCCCTCTGGGGGATCCGTTTCAAAGGATAGGCTACAATTTCAGTTCAGTTCAGTTCGTGTAACCAAATCATCAAAGCTGTATCTTAGGGCCAGCACACACAGTGTGCAATGCGGTGCGGTGTGAATGCTAACGCACACAGCAGATACAAGTCAAACTGCTGTGCAGTGTAGAGCACTTTAGCACGCTGGTGCGAAAAAAAAGGGAAAGCATGAGGGGTGCGCCTTTCATGTATGCCGGTGCCCTATAGAAGAAATTTAATTAGGCGTGCTAAATTTAACTGTTTAATTGACAAAATGTGGGTTAATTAGGTTTTAGAAGTTCAGATATCGCACCTCTATTCATTTCTACGCCGGAGGGGACCATAACCGCTGCAAGTCACAGAACTACCCGAGATTTTGTACAGCGAGATTTGCCTCCATCGCACACCTTTGTAGACCGCAGAAGACCGACAATGTGTAGCCCATAGAATAACGCAGAAAATAGGGGACATTTTGCCCGTTTATCACCGCAGCGCACCGCACACTGTGTGTGCTGGCCCTTATTGGCTTCCATGTTTATGGTAATTAATGAGCGTGCACGCAAAGGCCGCGTGCTTTAGAACACAGGTGAGTGACACATTGCTAACGATTCGTTTACAAGCGCAGGACGTGGCTGAGGGCGGGTTGATATCACTTCAACCGACATGGCGGTGCCAGTGTTTTTCGCACCGTTACCGGAAAGGCGCTGACACATAGTGCACTTACTTATATTTTCGTATACTGTGCCGCAATAAAAAAAAAATAAAAGTCGCTCTTAATATTTTAATTGTATTTTGTTAACGCGCGATATGTGCCAGTTTAGCTGTGCATAGCTTGCAAAAAGGGGTGTGGGAGAAATGCGTCTGATATGCACAGTTGCCATATGTCATCGGTAAATGGCACCACCACTATGGAGAATGCTCAATCAGCAGAGCCACCTGGCGGCGCTTCCTTATTCTGTACTAGGCACACTTGCTTAGCAAATAAACGGAATTCATTCTAACCAGTTGGCATTTCATCAAATAATGTTTCAAAACATGCTAAGGCTTGCTATAGACATACACTGCCTGGCAATAATTCCTCAGCCCTGCATCTTAGTATCAGTTGGGCCTCATTTTGCCCTCAAAACTGCTTTCATTTGTCATGGCATTGATTCCACCAGATTCTGCAACACTTTTACATCAAGAAATAACCATTTGGTATGAATAAGTTCCTCCAAAGCCGCTAGGTTTGAAGGCGGTGTGGTCTCCTTGCAAATGAGCCACTCAATAGCATCCCAGAGACTCAATCTCTGGCATCCATCATGTTGGCGTCCATCACAGAAAAACAATGAGAAACGTGATTTATCAGACCAGTGACACTTTTTCAAGTCCTTGATATTCCAGTTCTTATGGTCGTTTGCAAATTTTAAACGTTTCATTCAGTTGGTTGCTGTTACCAGGGGCTTTCTTGTGGATAGTTTACACAACTTCGTAGTTGTATAGAGAGCAGTTCACATCTCATAGTGCGTACGCTAATGTTTTTACCTGTCTGGTTATGCAAATTCACTAGCTGCTGTGTTGATAGGCAGCGGTTTTTCTTCACCATTCTCTTTAAACTGCGCCTGTCCCTATCTGTCAGCCGTTTGGGTAGAAGCAGAGTGAACCGATTTCAGATCAGCTTTCTGCCTCCG
>JAQGAO010003992.1:0-15977 GCA_034697705.1 Ommatoiulus sabulosus | reverse complement strand
ATACTAAATATGTTCAGTTTACTACCCTCTACATGCCCACAACGTTTGGCAACATAGCGCTGAAACACCCTGTATAATAACTAGCCTATATGTAAATACATTTATTTACAAGGACATTGAAAAGAACATCTTCAAAGTATTTATGTAGTAAATAAGACGCCTTCCTTGGAAACTGAGGATATTTATCAAAATTCTTTTCTAAGACATAGATTCCTCAAAATCACTTCTTTGGAAATTAACTAAATGTTTAATTTGGAAGTCTAAGCAGAAATCTCTCATGAAATCACAGCGTCACGCTGTCTCTTTGGAGATGATATCACTCAAGTAGCCAAAGCAGATAAGTACAGTATACTGTAAATGACGCGTAACGTTAACTGATATAGACTCTCAGTGTACGTTCTCCTTTGAATAGCCAAAAAGTAAGATAACACGCTCTTCAGCAACTGATAAAAACCTTGACCTCAGTTTCAAATGTTATCACTTTCGTAGTGACGTTTTTTTTTCTGTCAACTGGAAGATGAATGGTCACCATTTTTAATGTTCACTGTAACTTTGTTTCAAGTTGGAGAAAAATTGCTGGGCTTGGGTGAAAATGTCGCTTTCATCCCTCCCCTATTTAATCAAGCAATGTAATTAAGATTTTGTTATTAGAATATGGAATCTAAGGTCAGCGGCTTTAATATGGTAAACAGCTAGGAACACGTGGAAAGTTAGATAACGCTTTTAAATGTTTCATAACTAGATAGCTTGGAATAGTCAAATGTAAATGAAGAACAACCAGTTCAGATCAGTTCGAATAAAATCAATATGGAAGATGCTATTGGGTTTCAAAATGTGCACCCAATATCCGTATTCAATATTGTTCAATATTTGATTACGTTGATAGCTTGGAATAGTCAAATGTGCATGAAGAACAACCAGTTCAGATCAGTTCGAATAAAATCAATCGTGGAAGATGCTATTGGGTTTCAATTTGATTACTATATGTAATCAAACAAGTCAAGGATGTCTTAAAACCGGAAAAACTATGCATAAGTTACGCGATGCTTAAGTAGATGTAACAAAAAATACTTACATTTAACTCTTAAGACAAATGGTCACTAAAATTATCCTGCTAAAGTTCTTAGATCTTCAATAATATTAAAACTTGGATTTCCTTCCAGAACGAATACAATTTATCTAAAAATGTAAATGATTTAATTAGTCTTATTTCTGTTAAACAGAATGCCGTATGTATAAATACTGTACATGTAAATGCAAACAATGCAAAATTTCAAAAAATCAAGGCCAGTGGAACAAATAAAAAAGTGCATATGTGTTTTCATATTCTGGCAGGTGATTACACAGTATAAAAAATGCGGTGATTTACTGAAGCATTTTAATTAATGAACACAAAATGGAACTTTAAATACTTCGGCAGTGTGCATTCCCTGGATTCTCCAAAAACATTATATAATGAACGACGTGAAATGTGGAAATATGATGCTGCCCCAATTTTCAAAGACAAATTGAAAGGCAATCACCCTGATTTAAGAAGTTCTTGAACGGTTAACAAACACGTGCAGATTTACTTTCAACATGAAAGAGAACAGTGAACTTTTTGAATATGATAAACGAAATTTAATTAAGAATCAGCGATCACATTTAAATTTCCTAAGCCATCCAGAACATCTTTCAACATAATGCAACCTGGAAACCATTTGGATGTATTCTATGACTAATGCATGTTCAAGTTTTACATAAATGAGTATTTGGCACCTAAAAATGAGCGCAAAAATATTAGATTATTCAACAATAAATTTGAGGTTACTATGAAAGAGGGATTGAGAACTATGGAGACTATTGTTTTTGCAAAATTTGCCAGAATCCTTCTCAGTATTTGTCTGGAACAATGTAACTAAGATAACTCAATGACAACCAGTACAGAAATAATGCATGCAAGACAAGAAGGATTTTGTTAGCACTTTTGGTTGCCAAATTAATATTTTTGTCAAATTTAAAACTGCTTCAGAAAACCAAAAGTTGCATTGATCATACAAAGAAGTAATTAACATTTGCTTGACATATACAGATAACTACCTTTTCCATATGTTACTGTATATCTGGTATACTGCAAGCACTTGTCGATTAATTTGCACTCAAGTCATTCACACAAATTCACAATAAAAGAATTTAGCCAAAATTGCCCAAAATTTTACTTAAAAACACAATAAACAAAAACGGTAGAAATGAGCTGTTCATGGACTTACTCGGAAAAACAAGATCCTTTGGAGCCTTGCGCCAATGAAAGTCTGCCAATGTCAGGATTCCAAAAGAGCATTTTATATTTAGCTCCAAGAAAAAAAAATTGCTGCGAATAAAATGACTGGAGAGCAATCTATTTAATTTTAGGCATTATTCAACCTATGACAAGGGGGTGACAACAAGCCATTCACGTGCTTCCTTTTTTTAATTGGATTTATTTCAACAATATTTCGTTACCAAATCGACAGCGTTAAAACAGTACTTTGAAATCCTGCTGAAATAAGATGGATGATCATATGATGCATGACCCCGTCCTTTCTGATCGACAAGGTTGAATCAATCCCGACAGGTGAGCATTGTTGGAAAACTCGAACCTTGCTTAAACTTTAAAGTGAGTCATTTTAAGAGTTTTATTTTTTCCCAAAAATAACTTTTTAGAGAAGTTCCTTGAAACACGAAAGTATAAGACCACCAGCATCGCAGTCTTGGCCTTCAAGGGAACGTCCCACACTGCATCCGACACAGAACATCACTAGTGCGCATTCATGAGGTCAAAGGGCAACACGGCTAGTTGGCATTGATTCTAGCATCATTTCGATATATAAGGAAATCATTCCTGTTTTACTGACGTTAATAAACACGTGACTTGCGTTAATACCAAGTTTGTGGTCCACCATAAATTGCCCTTTTGCAACGCTTTTCTGTGTCCAGAACTGACTGACTCCTATTTTCGAAATCCCATCTCGATGGAATTACCTGGACAACATAACGTTAACCTAGAAGAAGACAAACAATCAATTTGTAGTAGGAATATTAGCTGGAAGTTAATGGAACCTGCTTTTCATGTGACGATATCGAACTCCTGGCCAACACTGTCCATGCATGGATCACAGTGTCCACGACTGAACGGATGATGATAATAATAATAATAATAATAATATATTTAGTGCGGATATCCAAAAGCATGATAAACCATTATCTTAAATTCAATTCTATTTCTGGAACAAAGTTTTTGCTGCCTAATAAATTATGGACAATTAGTATGAAGTAATATTGTCACGGCCTCTCAACTGAGGAATAAATGACATATTCTTCGAAAGACAAGATATCAAATTACAGAACAGTTGGAAGTTATTGATAAGACTGTAACTGAAAACGCAAGATCTATTGAAATATTGCATGCAATTTGTTTTTAAGTGAAACAGACTGGGAACAAAATTAAAGATTTTACACAGATGTTTGTTTTCAATGGGTTTTGCTTGAAAATGTTCAGTGTAAAATTTTCAATTTGAAGGAAAAAGATGTTTGAACAACCGTTAATTTTATTTTTAAACTGACTTCAGTATAATAAATATTTTTGAGTGAAAAAGTGTCATTTTTATTTCAAACTCCTGATTGCAAACTAAAAGTTTATAAGTCTAGCATTTTGATAACAGTTTGATAATTGTTATCTAAATATGATATATTTTTGGGCTATTTTTCAAATGGAAATTCTAAGTGCTACACAACGTTTTTTAGTTTTCCAAAAATTAGGGACTATTTGATGCCTTAACATGTCTGGTATTCTTTCACATTGATATCCCAAATCATAAGAAGTTATCAACGTGCAGCAGAGCTTGCATTAAGCCTGATTAAAAGTGAAAAAAACTAATAATCACACACAACTGACCATACATGGATATACAATAGATACTGGAAAGACGGAAAGATACATGGTTTTCATATTCCTTATTTTTCCTTGCATTCTAAGTTTCCACAACAAAATTCAACTTAATAATAAACAGGAAGGAACATACGTTAAGCATTACTTTAAAAAAACCTTAAAATAATCTAATTTATTTCACATTTGATGGACATTTTCATCCGAATACGATGACTTGCAGTGCAACAAAACTACATATCAGGTTTTTTGCAAAATGTAAATTGATCATTTCATCAATGCCATTTCCTTTAGCAGTAATAAACCTTTAACATTTAAATTCGTTAGAGACCTAAGCAAAATCAAAGTTCTTAGTCCATTAAGATGTTACTAAATTTAAACAATAGGATAGACAGCCTACATTAAGAAGTTGAAAATGCGCAATTTATTTAGAAGAAAGCGTTAATGTCAACGTTAATAAATATACATACAAGTAATAAATTTTTCTCTTTAAAAACTGATTTGACTAAGGAATTTGGTGTTATTTTAGCTCTATCAAATCCACGTGTAAAGGCTTTCATTTCAGCACAATTTCGTCCAGTTTTGTACCAAAATTCCTTATGCTAGGGGGTGTAATTCATGACGACAAATAATTTTGAGAAAAATTCAAAGATGAAATTCTGTTTTCATCTTTGTTTGTACAGTTGATTATTATCGTGTTACTAATAATGCAATTTTCACATTACAAATATGGCTTAGCGAATCGCTTAAACGTCTGTGACGTTACATTTTCTAGACAATGATGTCCTATGAGTTAATAGAGTGCTATTAACTCAATTTGGTGTTTAGTTGCACTACCGACTTTGGATGATACCTTTTCAAATTTTTAAGAAATATAAAAAAATAAAGTGTAAACTATTAGAATGAACTGAACAGTCTTAATTGTCAGACTTCAATTCTGTGTGAAATTCTCAATAATCCTTCGTTTTTCATTCATTTCACGCAGCAATTATCTCTGTTAACTTGAATGCAGCAAAAGCCTATAATCCTTGCCAGGATACTTCAGGTTCAATCCTTGTGGGATGGCGGCAACAAGAGCACAAGAACCTATATGCTGCTGAGCACGCCTTGTTCCTCATTTCTAGTCCGAAATAGGCATAAATACATGGATTGAGGAGCGAATTGAGAAATCCAAGCAGCGACAGGTAAGAAACTATGGAAGTGGCCTTTTGACAACTGGTTCCACACGCGATCTGCACCAAGGTGGCCACGAAAAAGGGCATCCACGTGACGAGGAACACGCCCACAATGACCACCACTACTTTAACGGCTCGCAGACCACGCAGCAGAGCGATCCCAGAGATCCGGGTAATGCTATTTCTGGAGTTGTCGAAAGGGTCAGCTGGGGTGGTCTGGCGCAGCAACTCGCGTCGTTGCCGAATGGCCATCTGGAGGATGCGGCCGTAAAGGACGCTGATGGATAGCATGGGTACAGTGAAGTAGATGACCACCACCACGATGATATAGGTGGGAGCCGCCATGTAGACAAAAAGGCAATCTGTGCCAAACAACTCATTGTGGCTTTTGTACCCTAAGACGGGCAGGAAGCCTATCAAAGCGGCAAGCACCCAGATTACGGCGATCAAATAGATGGAATAGCGGAAGGTGACCCACTGGTAATAGTGGACGGCGTGCACGAGGAAGAGATAGCGATCAATGGCGATGCTCAAGATACTAAAAATGGAACCGGTGCACAAAATAGTAATAGAACAGAGCTTAATTAGGCAGACGATGAAGTCTTCGTGGTTGCCGGAAAGAGCATTTGCCAAGACGAGGTACAATCCGAGACCGGTATCTGCCACAGCCAGGCTGGCCACATAATGATAGGCCGGATGCCGCAGGTACTTGGTCACGATCATGTAGATCAGGCCTGATACATTGGCCAGAACGATGAGCGACCCGAGTGGATATACCACAATGTTGTAGACCACTTCGGACACATCTGGTTCCAATGGATCGAGGCCATGTTTTGACGTTGTGTGTTCCGAGGGAGAAAATGAAGAAGAAGACTGGTGCTTTCCGAGCATCACAAGCCGCAGAGAAACGGAGAGCTGCTTGAGAGGTGGGAGAATATTGTTGGCTTTATGCAGCAGAGTTGATAACAGTAAAATTGCCTGGGAAGGAAATCGATCAGAAGATTCTGTACCTGTGATCATTCAACAATTAAACGTTGGCAATGTATCAGGCAATGAATGTCAATAAATCACAAAACTCCGACCAATCGAAATCGACCAAACTTCAATATCTGCTCACATCCCGATGTAAAAAAACTGATGATGAATTATATGCGATCACTACCCTGAGAGCAATTGCGAGTGATAACACTGCAATAAATTGCAATCAATCGGAAAATGTTGCTGGCAAAAAGAGGTAACGTCCACGGAAGCCAGAAAAAACAATTTCCGAAATAGTCTGTCATCTCAAGTTTCGACTGCAGGAAGACATATGTAGTTCCAGTTTACGAAAAGACGTTTAGCGAAAATGTAGCAAAATAAAGCTGCTTTCCAAACGAATTTCTTAACGTTTAAAGCATCCGAACTTTCGATTTATCGCAGTGGCGGCACTTCTATCCACACGCTCGGTGGTTTATCATACTTGAAATCCTCTCCTAACATTCATTAACCGTGAATCGACAACAAGCACTTTCAGAGCCGAAACAAAAGTGGAAAATATAAAAATACAGTTTGCAAATTAATCGAATGGAACCTCTCCATACGCCTGCAGCCAATCAGGAGCCAGTTTAGCACTTAACATATTATCAAACATCACCCGAGCATGTGTTTTATCGATGTCCCGTTTGCCATTTTTACAGCACACCATCTTCATTAACTACGGCTTATTTAAAGCACTTCCTGTGACGAGATTTTGCCATTAAAAGGCGTGATAAGCATCAGTTGCCAATCAGCTAGATTATGCTATTTTAGAAATAACTTCAATCCCATTAAAATTTCCAGGTGAGCGTAAATAGACTCTTTGCAAATGCATATTGTACATTTCCCAGTTCGTTATTTAAACAATGAACATGGATGACTATTTGTTTTACATTATTTCATGGGTCCAAATCTGACTTAACATTGATCCATAGTTCCATAAGACGATGAACGTAGCCATATTATATGGAAGATATTCAAATATTACATTGTTGGAATAATTGAGAGAAGCTAAATTAAAGTGAAGAGTTAACTGCGCACAACTAACACACAGTACTGTATCATGAATAACTGATGTCAAAATCCATTCAATCAAAAGCGCCTCAAATAGAACATCCGGAAAAAATGCCCCTAAATTCTACTGTACCATGAATGACATCAATGATGAGTCGCTCTTAAAACTTTAAGAAGCATGACGAAAATGCAATTTAGATACGTACCCTCCTCCAATTTGCTTATCATCTAAACATGCCATAGACCACGTGTCCACTTATTGTCATCAAAGCAGAAAATGTTTCCAATACATATTTTTGCGGAAAAATCTGGAAAAATACCAGGATTCGCTGCAGCAATCATTCTGATTGGTTTGCATTTCTGTGATCCCTGGTAAGCGACAAAGTCTAACGCCTCCAGAACCTGAAGGAGTCTCAGACCATCTGCTGATAAAATTATCAGATAGCAACATGCTTAAGCCATGTCGAGCAGTATTGTGCGAGCGTCACCTGATCTGCGCAACAATGCTGATGAATGAACTGTTGTATTAATTAAACACAAGCAGCAAATAACAACCACATCATCGACATGATCATTAAGCAAAAACACTGTCAAATCAATTATCAATCCACTGGCATTATCTATTGACAATTTATCACTTGCAAGCTGTTTTCAATTGTTCGCCATGAATCTTTACAAAAGTGTATTGTGTTCCCATAGCAACATGTATACGTTGATAGAAAGTACATTTTTATGATGAATTGAAACACATCTGGGTAGATGCATTTGGAAGTAAAATTTATGAGCACACAATTCAGTCTGACACTCTTTCCATGAATAAACACAAAGCTTAACTATTCTGTTCTGAGTTTGGCGATTAGGATGTAGTAGCTCCCAACACAGATTCAATTACTCATTTCACCTATTATACTCGTACATGCATATTAGAATAAGTGGCAATTGGTTTTACCTGTTCTGTAGAAGGGCAGCCTATAATGACTTGATCCTCTTCAGAATAATGAATGTGCACCACTTCCTGTAGCTGCTGATAAGTGTTAACTATATTCTTCTGTAAATAAACAAAACTTTACTTAGAACTATCTTACTAATCTTACTAAGAAAATGAATGTAGGCTACCGAAGTTAACTGATACCATACCAAATGAGATTTTTTTCTACTACATTTTAATTCAACATTGAAAAAGATTATCAATGCACCCTAAAGGTGTATTTTCAACGCCTCTAATCGTGTGTTAGTTGGAATGAAATGAGACATTAACATCCATTCAAATTGAAAACCATGAAAGGCTTTTTTTTTAACTCCAGATGATCATTATCAGGCATCGTGGTGGATAGAGATTTGCTGGAATCTGATTTAGGTTCACTCAAATCAAATTCAGTTCAAAATTATTTTTTTAAAACGTGAACTTCAGTAAATGAAACGGAAATTAAATGTACTCACTTTAATTGGCCGAAATAAAATGGCTTCGGTTTCCCTATTTGCCAAATAAAGTGCCATGCTACGATGAAGTAAGGGCAATTTTGATTTCAGTTGACGATTGGCCTCCGTGACAATTCCCGTCACTTGCTCTGTGCTTGCAAATGGTTGATTCCGAAGTAGAATTTGTCTGCCAGAATCGTCGTTTACTTTCAAAATAACGTTAGCCTGTAAAGAAGCTACATTATAAATGGAATTCCTCAATTGCCATATTTTAACTCAGACAAATAGAAAATCTAATGTCATCATACTTTCTCCAAGAAGCCATTTAGTGGTCCAGTTAACAAAGTAGTGCAGTGTGCAATTAGAGCATCGCACACTGATTTTAGATGGTTGTCGACATCTTTTTTGGAATCAAGAAAATGTTCCGTTACTTGAGGTGTGCCCTATTTAAATAAAATTGTTTAGTTGAATGACTTTTTTAGCAAAATATTAACAGGTCACGGCTAACATGCCAGTAACGCCTGGCAAATAAATAAGCTCCAAGTCACCTGAATAATAAATTCGAGAACAGCATTGGTCGAACTGAAGCTAAAGAGCCTGGATCGTTTATGCAACAAATTGACAGCAGCACCTGAAAAAATGCCATCAATTTTCAATTCAATTCAATTCTTTACCCTTCAGTAAGTACATAGTACCATTTGGCATGGGGGATCATTAGGAAAATTAAGTCAAGACTAAGCAGTCTAGAGATGATGGATCCCAACATAACAATTAAATTATATTTCCCGTAATTGGGACCTTAACGAGGAGGATGGGATAGCTAAGGAAGATGGTCATGGCCGATTTATTATAGGAACTATCCCAGCATTCGCCTGGAGAAATTGTGGGAAACCATGAAAAACCACAATCGAGGATAGTCGACCAGGGAAGCGAACCTGGATCTACCGAATGGAAGGTGAGAATGTTAACCTCTTAGCCACCTTGCTCGGTTTTAACTGGATTTAAAAACTTTCATATCAATTATTTTATTTATTCAGAATTAAAACATTTTCAAACTCAATTTAAATTGGACGCTTGATAGCCCTTAATTAATCAGAATCCATTTAAATATTCTTAATGACTCAATTAATTGGAATGAATCAAATAATACTTTCTCTTTTATGTATTCACCAAAATTAATATAAAAAATTATGACTACAAAAGTCTCCTATTAAAACAGTGTATGATATCAAGGTTAAAAAAGTAAAACGTTTTACAGTTCATTTAATTCTGAATGACACTTGTCAAGAATTCGCCAAACTAATTTCTAGCACAATAGCAACTTTAACTAATTACCTACTTCTAATTTTGCTGAAATCCAGCGTCGTTTCTTTGACCGAAAAATCGACCTGAAAAGGTGTTATTTGCTCCCGGAGTATAAGAAGATGTTTTATTTGAAATAAATGACCATCCAATGGCGTCTGAAGTATTGTAATAAATTCATTATTTTCTTACATAATTCAGAACTGAAGTTTTGAAACGATAATTCAACAATTTTAAACACCTGATTTTTCCCAATCATATCACCGGCATTAATTAATGACAGAATGCACATGGCAAGAGCGTCTTGAGATAATCCTTGGAAAATGGATTTCTAAAATTATTAAATATTAAGTCAAGCATAGAACTGATCAACATTTTTTACCAAATTTCAATCACAAATCGAGCTCACCGGAATACAGCGATACAGCTTGGAAAGACAGTTTAAAGTGCGTCGGACAGTCGGGTACCACATGCCATGAAAATCGGCTGGTGAGTCTATGAATTATGCATTTCAGTTCATTAAGTTCCACGAGACATTCTTCACAGTTCAATCTTCTAGACTGGTTTTAGAAGTTTTTTTTTCATAATATTTTACAAAGGTATTACATTAATAATACTTACATCCAACCAAGCTTGAGTGAGTGTTAGACTGTTGTTCACTTGCTGCAGTTATACTGGCAACTTCTTGACTAGTGATGGAGCACGTTGACGTTATGGATGTCTGTGAATCCGTTCGACTTAGCTTAGCCTGCATCAAACTTTCTGCGATGCTCTAAATAACGAAAACCTGATAAAAATCTAAGATAGCAATGGGGCTTAGGCCCATGAATGATGATGTTGATGATGATAAAAAAACAAGTTTAAAACTCGTTATAACAATGAATAACAAAATGGCAAACACACACCTCCATCATTTCCAATTTCTCAGGATATGCTAAATCGCCGGGTGCCGGTTTATAGTTGAGAATGTCACTTTGAATGTAAATGTGGCTGCGGTAAACAAGCCGTTCTTGAACATCCTGAAGCATCTGTGTTATACACGCCTCAAACACAGTAAGGCGATTAGCTGAGAAATAAATTGCCCCAAATATTTTATTCTGCTTTATCATACTAGCTTGGAAA
The DNA here is from genome assembly GCA_034697705.1 of Ommatoiulus sabulosus. Taxonomy (NCBI): domain Eukaryota; kingdom Metazoa; phylum Arthropoda; class Diplopoda; order Julida; family Julidae; genus Ommatoiulus; species Ommatoiulus sabulosus. The sequence continues at coordinate 5,027 of JAQGAO010003992.1, read as the reverse complement.
AATGAGCATTTCTCTAATTAGCAATATTAATTACCACTATTGTGAATGTGTTCTTCCAACATTTCAACCTATATAAATAAATTTAATAAGCATCTTCAAAAAAATTCTCTTTAAACTCAAATTTCATTACCAGTGCCAATTGCATGATTAGGATCGACATTCAAAAAGATACCTTTAAAATTGAGCAAAGCTCAGCCAATGTTTCCAAGTGATTAATGTGAATAATCATTGGCCGCAAGGTATCATATAGTTTGGTACAAAGCTTCTCTAGAAAGGTACTGAAAATAAAAGTCATATTTAATTGATAGTGAATACGTGCCATGTTAACAACAAATTCAGAGTGCCCAGTGACACAAATGAAATTGGAAATAATTTCCATAAGTAATATTCTTTTATAATAATTGTTTGAAAAACTTGTAACAATTAGCATGCAACATATCAATCAATTTGTATAATTCATATGTTTTATGTTTCCCAATATTTATAACATTATGTAAGTTGTGGCCAGTTCAAAGGCCAGGTAAAATGGATTTGTGTAACACAATACACCAAGAGTTTCATCAGGAAAAAAACATGGAGTTGTCATATGAAATTTCAGTTGTCAAGATGATGTTATGATATGATATGGAATGTTTTGTAATTGTGAATAAATTTTGCAGGCATAATCATTTTCACGTATTTTCTCGTATGGCATTTAATTTATCAAATTTACTAAATGAGTGATATAGTTTAAGATTGCCAGTCTAGTAATGCAAATTGGCTTATGTGTAATGCAATTTGCATATTTAGAGATGAAACCAACTAAACATGATGTCCATTCTAAAAAAAAGTTAGGGCACCATGAAAAGTCTAAACTAACAAGATCCTTACTCAAGTTGCTGGCCAGGCTTAGAGAAAAACTGGAAGAATAGCTGGTATTCATCCTCACAAATATGAAGCAAAAGGTTGCAGCCACTCCTTACCTAAAACAATTTTGAAAAATTTAAATAAAGAGATTAATCAAGACAAAAATTTTGTCAGCATGCTCAGAGAAAGCAACATTACCAGAGTACAATGGTCCCTCTGATAGTTACTGGCCAATTCTGCTACTGTAGTAGCAACACTAGAAGTGATTAGCAAATCACGTTGGGTAAAATAACATTGATGGCAATCTGACAAAAGTTGCTCATACTCCTGCGAAGAATTTACTCTCAATTCTATTTGCTCCGTTAAAATCTTGATTCTTGCAGCATTGGTGCGAAATTTCCCATAGAATAATGTAAAGGTGTTATCCAAAGCTTTTGGTGATTCCTGATGTACAACAAATCAAGAAATATAAGACTAAGAACGTCTTATTTCCTGTAAGGGGCCATTCAAAAAGGACGTCCTCATGTAGGGGGGAATAGGTTGAGTCACGGACACAATGTGGACAAGCGGAGGGAAGGGGGTATGACCAACTCGGACGTCCACTTGATAAAAAAAATGCCAAATAAAATCACTTCTCAAAGAAAAAGAGAAATTGAGCGCAATATCGTATAGGAAAAACCTGGAAAAGTCAGAGAACTTAAAAGCTCAGGGTTCATTTGCAAACTTTCAAATTTTCCCAGCACAAATTTGCAAAATTTTCATTTTTCTAGAGCCTAAACTAGCAAAATTTTCAACCTTTTCCGAGGTCATCTTTGCAAATTTTTCCACGTTTTCTCAAGGACAAATTTGCCACATTTTCCCAAGTACAAATCTTTAACAATTTCAACTGTTTTCGAGTACAGATTTGTACTATTTTCAAGTTTCCGAGGAGAAATTTGCAAAATTTCCAACAAATTCTGATGACAAATTGGCAAAATTCTCAACCTTTTCAGAGTACCAAAATTTACATTTTCCGAGTACAAATTTGCAAAACTTTCGAAATTCTCAAGTTTCGGACGTCCGAATAAAGGGGGAGAGGGGGGTCCAGATTGACCGAACACAATGCAGCCGGGGGTGGGTAGGGGGAGTCAAATTTTGGGAAAATTGTGAGGACGTCCTTTTTGAATGATCCCTAAATGAAACTTACACTGGTAGGTAGAACTTGCTGTGTCGCATGTTGCAATGATTTCACAATGTAGGTATGGATAAGACTCAATGCCTTCGTTAAGCAGTGTCGAAATTTTACCAGATATGGGCCACTCTCCTTGTAATTCGACTGTAAAAGAAATCAGATTAATTTATCAAAAACCAATCTATAAATTGAGCATTTTCCTTGGCTAGAACTTTTTAAATATTTAATAATTTTTAAGATAGCAGTAATTATCATTTTATAAACACCTTTTCGTTAATTACAAGTTTATTAACACACTTTCATTGATTATCATTAAGCAAGTAATTAAACACACACAGCTGCTATTTTGCAACTAATACAAATTTAGGAAACATTATTGTAATAGATTACTTAATAATAAAACATAAATGAAAACATCTTGGTGACTTTGCAAGCAAATAAAATGACAAGTTCGCTCATTATTCCAAGATAACTAAAATCATTTTATCTGCCCGTGCCATCCAAAATAAACAGATCTAAAACTAACATTGTTCTTGTAATAGAAGCTGAAAACAATCCTTTAATGGAATCCACGACTTACATTTGTTATTAAGAATCCAATACATTCATCTATCCTCGCAAGCATTGGCATGAAGGATTCATTGGTTACCGATAAGGTAGGCGAGTTTAGTTTCTAAAAGGAAATATTTTTTACCAGAATTCGTCAAATAATAGCCAACCAACAGAAAAACGCCAAAAATGCAAACGCACTGTTGAAATCTTGTCTGACTCATTGAAATAGACCAATTTTTCGTCAATTTCCAGGACTGTATTCATTAATTTGGTCTGCAAAGAAAGTTATTTCAGTCAAAGACATTCAACATGACAATATTTTTCCCATTACTAGATTTGTATTCACCTGCTCTGCTAGCAAATGTTCACACGCTTCATGCAAGTTATTCGTTTTGTTGGAAACAAATTGATACTGCTGTGTCAACATTTTTAGGTAATTCATACACACTTCAACTTCATGGAGTAAGTCTCCGCATTGCTGACTATATTCCTTAAGGTGGTCAAGTACTAATCTATACATGGAGATTAAAACAGATAGGCATATTTTATTGGCATTGAACTAATAAAATATGGTTAGATTAAAAATAAACGATTCCATGCCTATATTTGATGTCATCTTCATTTAACATGTCATCTTCAACATTTGCGAACCAATGGTAAAACTAGAAAAAAGCAGACAAAAAGGTTAGGGCGAAAAAATAATAAATAGGAGCAAAACAAGTATTTAATTAAAAGTAATGTCAGCATGATAGGAATGAATCTGAGATTATTTTTCTCAAAAGTAAACCTTAAAGAGAAAAAATGTTCTTTTAAATTTGGGTAAAAAGGAAATACAGTTCTAAGTTATATTTATTATTCTAGAAAAATTGTAATAATTATACACCTTTTTCATTAACACTATTGTGTAACAAAGAATCAAGACAAGTTAAATTCTTCAATAGGAGACAGCAGACTAAGAGAATTTAAACACAAATCAATGTAAAGATGCAAGATCTCTGGATTCAAAATCGTGTGCATCTCTTAATTGTGAATAGAAGGAATAATTGTGTCATTCAAGCCTCAGGTTATATAAAATATTTGAATTGTAGCAAACAAATACTAAATATAAAAACACTTGGAACATTTGGATAGGTAAGTGAGCTGATAAGCAAAATGGTGATGTCATTTGGCCCACATTTTTTGTCATTGGCACAACCTTCATCTGAAGGAAGGAAAAATATCCTCAGAATCATTTATGGCAGGCTAGGTTCCAAGCCACTGTCATAAAGCAAAACTTTGGAGCACCATACTCGCCTACCTGTGTCATCGCAAAAGCGTCATATTGTCAAAATCAGGTTACACAAAATAGGGAAATGATAAAAAACTGGCGTATGACTGAGTAAAGCATTAATTGTTATCTGAGAAACTTAATTTCTGAAGGCCCAACTTGCTGGGATAATGGGTACGCTGAATTACGTAATTCTGTTGAACATGCTCATTTCAGAGGTATTAATTCAGAGGCAATCAAGGCAATAACATAAGCAATAAGTTTCTTACTTGGTGCGCAGTTTCAATTTTCAGCTTATTTTCAAACAGGTTGCAGAAATGGGCAGGCACTAAACTGGATTTCGTTACATCACTCGAATTATCTGCATTCTTTTCTGACTGATTGGCTTCACATATCTGACCGGGATTTGCTATTTTCTAAAATAAAATGAATTGAGGGATATACACTGTAGCTTACTTTAACCATTAATCGACGCTAAGATACATGTTCAATAACACGATAATTTGACTTACCTCAAATTTGGAAGGCAAAGGCCTGTGTATAAAACACATTTCCATCTCCTGTATAGCTTCCATTTGCCTAGCCGAAAGCGGAGCTTTAGGGTTATCATTTCGCTCCCAATCCAATAAACTCAAAGCCACGTCACCACTCATTTCTTCTAATTTAGCCTACATTAATTCATTTTACATTATCTTGGTTGACGAATAAACGTTGTCAACACCTTTAAACCTACACTGTACGTAAACTCCACAATCCACAGCCGTCGAACTACGCTGTATTGAGGTCCAGGGGATCACCAGTCATCACAGAAAACATGCAGACGTCAACAGCAAAGAGTTTCCAATGTTGCAAATAGGGATTTTGGAGAATAATACAAACTTTTTACGTTCAACCATAGTTTGAGACTTGGCGCGAATTTCAAATAGGTATTTGATAAAGTGTATTTTCAAATTTCAATGTACATGTACTCGCCAAATACACGCTTCATATTTGTTCATTTCATTTAATATTCTGTAAACTTTTTTAAATGATCTGAATTAATTTATGTAATAGTGTATCTTATGTAATTTATGAATAATGCTGCTGAAAAAGTAATGGTTTATACTGTATGCAATCTAAAACTAAATATACCGTACCGTAAAAACTGAATTAAGCGCCGTACCCGCAATACGCGCCTACCTCAATTAATCG
>JAQGAO010003991.1:0-15978 GCA_034697705.1 Ommatoiulus sabulosus | reverse complement strand
ATCCAGACCCTGGTCACCGTCCTTCGCACGTCCATGGATCCCTCGCGCCTTGGTCGCGATTGGGCTCCTCATCTTCCTGATGCTGTGGCAGCCTACAACTTTTCGCGCCAGGCCTCCACGGGTTATTTTCCCTTTCAGCTTATTCACGGGTTTCTGCCTCGCCTGCCTTCCGATGTTGTCTGCCCGGCCCTGGGGGCCCCTGCCCCTCCGGACGTGGCTTCGTCTTGGCGCTCGTCTGCCTCCGCTAATTTGGCTCGGGCCCAAGCCCTCCAGAAAGGTTATTTTGACGCGGGACGCCTTCCTCCCCCCTTTTCGGTCGGAGATTGGGTGCTTGTCCGCAATTTGGCTTCTGCCCGCTTTGGGCAGGGCAAGTTTAAGCCCTTGTTTCATGGGCCCTACCGTATCTCGGGCCAATTGTCTGCCGTCAATTTTGCCCTTCGCGACACGCGTCGGGGCTCCCCTCGTACTTCTGTTTTTCATGCTTCCTGCCTCTCGCCTTTTCGCTCGCCTGATGGCGCCTCCCTTTCTTCCCCTCTCCCCTCCCCGCCTTCGTCTTCGCCTTGTCCGTCTTCTTCTCACTTGGTGTCGCCTGCATCGTCTTCTTCGTCGCACGCGGTCTTGTTGTTGTTTAGCGGCCATTGCTCTCGTTGTTGTTCACCTCGTGCCTTACTTTTTTCGGCCTCGCGTTCTGTGCCTTCCGTTCTTCCTGTCAGTTTCGCGATGCCGCGTTTTACTCGGGCTACTTGGCGTACCCGCCCGTTGGGTCGTCCGTTCGGCGGCCTTTCCCCTTCGGGTCGTGGTGTTTCGTCCCCGTCTCTTCGTGCTGTTTCTGCTCCTGGGACTCCACCACCGGCCGCCATTGCCCCTCAGCCTCTTCGCCTTTTCCTGCGCGGAGGGGCACTTTGAGTTCCTCCACATGCCCTTTGGCCTTTGCAACGCCCCTGCTTCTATGCAGCGGGCTCTTGACCAGCTCCTCCTCGGCCTTAAGTATGAGTGCTGCTTGGTTTACCTTGATGATATTATCATCTTTGCTGGGTCCTCCTCCTAGTTTCTTTCTCATCTGGAGCGTGTTCTCGCTGTGTTGCTGGCCAACAACCTGCGCCTTCAACCCAAGAAATGCTTCTTTGGGTTTCCCGAGATTCGCTATCTTGGCCATGTCGTCAGTGCCGCCGGTATTTCGGTTGATCCCAGCAAAATCGAGGCTGTCTCCGCTTTTCCTGTTCCTTCTGATGTCCACGGCTTTTGTAGTTTCCTCGGTCTCGCCGGTTACTATCGTCGTTTCGTCCGTGGCTTCTCATCTTTGGCTGCGCCCCTTTCCGCTTTGACTGGCGCTAATTCCCCCTTCGTGTGGTCCGAAGCTTGCCAGTCCTCCTTCGTTGCCCTTAAGCAGGCCTTGTGTGCCGCTCCTATTCTTGCGATGTAGGACCCTTCGCTTCCGTTGTTTCTTTACACGGACGCTTCTGGTGTCGGCCTCGGCGCCATACTTCAGCAGGGCCCTCCTGGCGATCAGCGCGTCATTGCCTACGCCAGTCGTTCGGTCTCGGGTCCTGAGTCCCGTTATACCGTGACCGAGTTGGATACCCTTGCCATTGTCTGGGCTACGGAGAAGTTTCGTCACTATCTCCTCGGTACCCCTTTCGTCGTGGTTACTGACCATCATGCCCTCTGCTTTTTGAAGCAGTTGAAGGACCCCTCCTCCCACCTGGGGCGTTGGGTCGCTAAACTCGAGGAGTTCACTTACGAAGTCCGTTATCGTAAGGGCTCCCTTCACTCTAACGTCGATTGTTTGAGTCGCCACCCCCTCCCGTGTTCGGAACCCCTGGACGATGTGGACGACTGTCTCTTTATGTCACATTCCTTGCCGGACCTCGCCTCTTCTCAGTCTTTGGATTCTCAGCTTGCCGCTATTATATTGGCCCCGAGGACCGCGACGGCCGTCAGGGGTTACGTCCTCCTTGGTGGTACCCTCTATTTCTTCGTTCCGGGTTCGTCCCCTTGACTCTTGGTGGTGGTTCCTTCCAACCTTCGGCGCCACATTTTGGAGGCCTGCCATGACCACCCTCTGGCGGGCCATTTCGGCTCTTTAAAAACTATTGCTCTCCTTTCTCAGGCTTACTATTGGCCTGGCTGGAAACGTGATGTCGTGCGGTTCGTGGAATCTTGCCCTCAGTGCCAGAATGCGAAGTTGCCCCGCCACCCCCCTTTTGGGCTCCTGGAGCCCATTTCTTCGTCCGTTCCTGCTTTTCACTGGGGCTTCGACTTCCTGGGCCCCCTTCCTCCTTCGGTCGGGGGTGTCACTTCGGCCATCGTCGCTGTCGACTACGCTACCCGTTTTTGCGTTGCTTCTGCCTGTCGTCGCCAGACCGCTCAATCTCTTGTTGATTTCTTCGTTCGTCTCGTGCACCGCTTTGGTTTGCCTCGATCTCTTACCTCGGACCAGGGTACTCCTCAGACCAGCTCGGCCTTCCATTTCTTTTGCCGCGACCGTAGCATCTCCCATCGTGTCTCCACCCCTTATCATCAGCAGGCCGATGGTCTTGCTGAAAGGGCTATCCAGACCCTGGTCACCGTCCTTCGTACGTCCATGGATCCCTCGCGCCATGGTCGCGACTGGGCCCCTCATCTTCCTGATGCCGTGGCGGCCTACAACTTTTCCCGCCAGGCTTCCACGGGTTTCTCTCTCTTTCAGCTTATGCATGGCTTTCTGCCTCGCCTGCCTTCGGATGCTATCTGCCCGGCCCTAGGGGTCCCTACCCCTCCGGACGTGGCTTCGTCGTGGCGCTCCTCTGCCTCTGCTAATCTGGCTCGCGCCCAGGCCCTCCAGAAGGGTTATTTCGATGCGGGACGCCTCCCTGCTCCTTTTTCGGTCGGTGATTGGGTGCTCGTCCGCAATTTGGCCCCTGCCCGTTTCGGGCAGGGCAAGTTGAAGCCCCTATTTCACGGGCCCTACCGTATCTCGGGTCAGTTGTCTGCCGTCAATTTTGCCCTTCGCGATACGCGTCGGGGCTCCCCTCGTACTTCTATTTTTCATGCTTCGCGCCTCAAGCAGTTCTTTTTTCGCTCGCCAGATGGCGCTTCCCTTTCTTCTCCTCTCCCCTCCCCGTCTTCGTCTTCGCCTCGTCCGTCTTCTTCTCGCTTGGTGTCGCCTGTGTCGTCTCCTTCGTCGCACGCGGTCTTGTTGTTGTCTAGTGGCCATTGCTTTCGCTATCGTTCACCTCGTGCCTTGTTTTTTTCGGCTTCGCGTTTCGTGCTTTCTATTCCTCCTGTCAGTTACGCGATGCCGCGTTTCACTCGGGCTACGTGGCGTACCCGCCCGTTGGGTCGTCTGTTCGGCGGTCGTTCCCCTTCGAGTCATGGTTTTTCTTCCCCGTCTCTTTGTGCTGTTTCTGCCCCTGGGACTCCTCCGTCGGCCGCCATTGCCCCTCAGCCTCTCCGCCTGGGGTCTTTGTCTCCCATCATTCCCGAGGCCGATTTTCATCCGGATCCTGCTACTACCTCTTCGGACTCGGATAACCTTTTATGCTGGTTGCCCCCTTGCTCAGCTGCCGTCCAACGCTTCCTGATCTCCAGGGGATCTCCGTGGCTCACGTTGGATTCGTGGCCCCCGGCCGAGGACGCCCCGGCCCCGGCCCCGCCTTCGCCGTTGCACCATTTTTCGTTGGCGGGCCTGCAGATTCCGCTCCTCGAGATTGCGGCTTCGTCGCCTGCGGATTCGGGCTTTCTTTCTCCGGACCGCCGTCCGTCGCCCGTTCTCGTCTCGCGTGGCTGCAGCCCAGTTCGTTTTCCCGAGCCCTCTTCGCCGGCGCGGGCCCCTCGGGCTTCTAGTTCTTTGCCTTCTCTGGCTCCCCCTTGTCGTCTGCTGGAGCCTATGGACGTGGCCCCGCCCGGCCCGACCTTCTGTTCTGCCCGGGTGCCGTCCCCGTCACCAGTCTTGCCTGCTTTTGCTCCATGGGTGCCTCCTCCTGTCAACCCTCACTGTGTGCGTTCAGTGATGGTCCGCGCCATCTTGTTGGCCCCTCGCCCGTACCCAGGGCCCCTGGCCCGCCTGGCTAGCCCCAGCTGTGCCCTCGCCGCCATGCAGCGGCCCTTCTTGCGCCTTCGCCATCGTCGTTGGCCTCCTATTCGTCACCGTCCTCGGGGCATGGGCTCCAGGGCCACTCGTCGTCGTGCGGAACGCCGTGAACGTCAGGCCCGCCGTGAGGGGCTTCTTCAGTATCGTCGCCCTGCTAATCTGGCTGAGGCCGCTCGCCATGTCCAATTGGGTTTGTTTTAGGCTCTGGTATGTCCCCCCTTGTTCCTTTGGGGTTTTCTTTTCCCCTTTGGCTTGTGGGTTTGTCTTTCTCTTTTTCTCATTTTTGTATTTATTGCTCTTGGTCTCTTTTTCAGTCGCCCCAGGAGTGGCTCCCTCTAGGAGGGGGGTGTTAACCCCTGACCCTGGCGTGCCCCGCATGTTTGCCACCAGGGTCGCTTTCGGACATTCCTGGGAGAAGATATATGCCGCCGTGTTTGGGACCACTGGGCAGTAGTCAGCTGGTCCAGCTTTTGGATGCTTGTCGAGGTTTTGCTGACCTGTGTCTCCGTCAGCCACTCTTGTTCCTGCTTGGAGCTACCACCGGGTCGGGGTAGCTCCAACTTCGAGTTTTCCGCGAGCCTTTACTTTTCGTTATTTTCTGTTCTGTTTTTGGCGGTCCCCTTTGGGGCGCCTGAGTTATGTAAGCCGTGGAAGCTCTATATGTGCATTAAAACATTGTTGTGTTACGAAAACGTCGTCTCCTCCTTTTTCGACCCCTTACAGTATATAGCGTTGAATGAAGTTCGCCCCGTTTAGCAGATCGGACGCCCAGTTTTCAACGCTATCGTCCACCATCTTGAGAGTCAGGCTGGCCTCACTTAAAATCGAACATCCTCCATGTAAAGGCAATGGAATTTCGAGTTTTTCAAGCGAGGCAGGTGAAGCCGATTTTTCGGCGAGGAAATTTTAGAACCATTATTTAAATTGATACCATTGTAAATTCTAGACCTACCTTAGTCACCATTGAAGACCATCGATTGCTGATTAATCTTGAACGATTCTGAGAGTCGATTAATCAGCAGATGGCAAAATATCCGATTAGTGTTACAGTGTATTTTCAATAGGACTTACTGGGATTTGTGCCCCGTTATAATTGGCTGTTCTTCATGTCAAGAAAAACGATGATTTTTGTGTGATTTGATTGCGCTTATGCGCATGTGCGGAAGTGACGTTGTAATAACGTATTGTAGTTGAAGCTGTTTACCGTACATAGTCGCGATCTTTTTGAAAAGTATCGGACGTCAATACGGTACTTTCAACGGTTACTTGTTAGTCACCCTGAGCATGCGCATAAGCACAGCCACGTGACAAAATTAAACTTAATTTAAAATTAGCGGGGAAACCACGCAAATGATAAATAAGTGACGGTTAGTGGCGCTAGGATTCTGCCAGAGCCCCACCTTTTTATGGTCATTTTATATCCAGTTTAATCTTTGCCATCCAGAATGTATTGTCACATGTTATCACTTAATTCAGCAGAAAATACTACGATGAAATTTTTGGTCATGTATTTAATCAAACCTTTAACATTTTAAAAATAAATTGGTTAGAAAAAACATTTAACCATTTATTTTTAAACATAACTTAAAAAAAGTCTTTGACAAATCGAAACTATTTAGGAATCACGTTTGATTTCCCTTCCCATTTCATAGGACGTCCACAAACTTTGGGCCATCCAGAAATAAGCTTATAGATAAAACGAAAATTGAATGTGCTCAAACATATATTCCCTGATTTTTCTAGTTTTACAAAAACTTCCCTAAACGATGACAATGTCAAAAATTGACATAAGCTATTTTAAAAAATTGACACAGGAACATATTTTGTAAAATTTATGATGACAATTTTGAACATTTTTGCATGACATTTTTTTAAAAATTTGATAATTTTGTATTCGGAAAATGTTGAAAATTTGTACTCGGAAAATGTTGGAATTTTTCTTATCGGAAAATGTCAAAACTTTTGTCCTCAGAAATCATGACAAATTTTGAAATTTTGACCTCGATAACGTAGAAAATGCTGCGGAAATCCTGGAGAATTTTTCAAATTTGTCCTTGGAAAACGTGGCAGATTTCGCAATTTTGTCCACCGGAAAACGTGGCAACTTCCGCAATTTTGTCCGTCAGAAAACGTGGCAACTTCCGCAATTTTTTCCATCAGAATACGTGGCAAATTTCGCATTTTTGATTTTCGGAAAACGTGGCAAGATCACGGGCGAATTTCGCAATTTTGCCTTACGGAAAACGGGGCAGATTTCGCATTTTTGTCCCTTGGAAAACGTGGCAGATTTCGCAAATTTGTCCCTCGGAAAACGTGGCAAATTTCGTAAATGTGTTTCTCGGAAAACGTGTCAAATTTGGCAATTTTGTCCTCAGTAAACGTGAAAAATTTTGAAACTTTGTACTCGTAAAACGTGTACCTTCTAAATTGTTACTTTTAAATTGCAACAACATGACTACTTTTTCAAAATGAGCTATTCTTCCCTGACTTCTCCAGGTTTTCGAGGTCTAGGGGTAACCTGCATCAGTCTATGGACATTTTACCCAGTCATAATTTTATTAAATGTTACGTATACCTTTCAGTATTAAATGTGCACACTTTTTAAAAGCATTTTAAAATTACTTTACACATAACACTGGATAAACCTTGCATGAAAAGTGGACTGATTTATCATTGGCAGGTATATAAATCGTGACATCACACAGACAGCATTTCTGGATGGCCCTCTTGCCCTCATACATGAGGACGTCTTTTATGAATGGCCCCTAACGCCCGTAACGCCCAGCTTAACGGGTCTACGATACCATAAACTGGCCGACGGTTTAAAACGTCACTCCGCGCATGCGCATAGGCGCGGTCACGTGACGATAAGGTTACCGTATCTGCTACGGTAGCCTTGCTAAAGGTCCCTAATAAAAACATTTGCCATTAAAAAATTGGTTGTACATTTCTCGAAACTTATGGATTTCCGTGCACAAAAGTCCAGCAAATGCTTCGTTTGGAAACGAAGCATTTTCTCGTTTTTTTTGTGCATTGAAATTTGTCGAGAATTCCTAAAATTCCAAGCCATTGTTCGTGTACACTCGACCATTGGTCACGAATTTCCTTTTTAGGACATTCTGGTCAGCAGCAGTCATTATCACAGTGCATCTACTCGCATTTTTCAATCTTCCAAAATCTTCAGAATATTTTGATTAATTCAAAATATAAATTAACGCTTTACTGGGTAAAAATTGGGACTAATGTCAAAATTTCATGATTTCACGACGAATTTATGTGCAAAAAAAATCGAGCAAATGCTTCGTGTTTTCACACTCTCACTCGAAATTTTGAACACAAAAACAATTGCTTTTCTTGAAATATATATGCTATTACGTGCACTTAGGAAAATATATAATTTTTTTAAAAAATATTTTGGTTTGTTTTGAAACTAAAAATTTTCCGGAAAAAAAATATGACGATTTTACATCAAATCTCCACAAAACCATACGAGGCAATTTTGGAATTTATTTTTTATTAATAACTAGCTGTGCCCGGCCACGCGTTGCTGTGGCTTAGTCTAATTCCTCTATGATAACTCCACGCCACGTATACGAAATATGCGTTAAACAAATCTTAGGCGTTGATTTGCTGCTCCAATAATTTTGGCAAAATGATAAAATTTTGGTAAATTGGTTACCTCGCAAGGTTTGTTATCTCGCCACATTGTCAGGGTTCTCCCAGAAATTAAATTTTGAACTTCCCTGACTTTTCCAGGTTTTTAAAAAAAAATTGTTTAACCAATGACAAAGTCAAAAATTGTACACATTGAAAGACTTCTACCCAAAGTATATAAACCAGATCAAATTGTGGAAGCTCTTAGAGAGGTTTGAATTTAAAAATATTCTTTAAAACGTGTTGAAGACATACCAAGTAAATAAAAGCAAATATTGCGTTTTGTTATTTTAGCAAATACAAGAGACCATTTAATTAGTAGAAACTGAAAACAAGATGCAAAGAAAAGCTGAGGAGTTTACATCAGAAATGATGAGAACGATGAAAACTGCAACACTTCAACTTTGATTATACTTGATAAGATGATAAAATATTTCTTTTCATTAAAATGTCACGGTATAAAGTTTTTTAAATGTAAGACTATGTGAGCATCTGGGGTTGCGTAGAAAATGATGAGGTAATTCATTAACATTCTGATGATGACGCCACCATTTTTATGAATGATTTCATCGTTTACTTCGAGGACCTCATTCATTACAAAATGTCCCATTTCGAAGCATTATTCGAAAAACTTTAGGTTGCATTTTGGACATCAAAACCTCTAAAATTACCCCTTAATTTGAGAAAAAATCTACAATATTTCTATGTCCTAAGTTATCAAAACATGTACGGTTTTGTAATTTATCATATTTCATAATCATTACCCGAAACGTTTTCGATAGTTTATCATTTTTTGATTCAAAATGTTCCACGAAACTTTGCTATAGTTTTAGTTTTTGACAAATCTAACTTAAAACATGTAATGCACAATTTTACGATAACAGCGAGTTAGCCATAAATAATTGGATTGCACGAATTTTGTTTTGAAAATTAAATTAATAGTAACTGATTTTTCTTATGAAGCATTTTTAAAGTTTTGCGTGAACATTAATAAAATAAACTCAAATTAAATGTTTCAAAATGTGCAAAAATTACAACATCCTACTTGCATTTATTAACAATTCAAATAAAAATGAAAATAAATACTGCAAATAATAAAATATTTAGGATTTTACTGAATAAAAAAATGTAAACAATTGAAAATTTTCCATAGTCTAAAACCTTATTCGGATTCCTAAGTTTCGTAAAGAAAAAAACAAGAATCGATGAACGAAATACGCATTATTTCTTCCGACATTTTGAAGACTTCTAAAACTGCAAAACTACTGTCTTAATTCGGAGAAAGAATTAGGTCTGCAAAAAACCAATTCGAAGCAATCGGTAATGAGATTTTTTATTAACATTTAAATTACATTTCCAAAGAACTTTGAAATGGTTATTTTAGATGTAACAAACATACAGTTTAAAATATATTTTAATCATCCAACCAATGAACTACTTCTAGGAAAATTTTTAAATTTCAAAAGAATTAAGTTCAACATTTGAAAATGCAATACTTTTAATCAGTGAATAGTAAAGTCATACAATTCTTCTGAGGTCTTCAGAGAAAATACTCATGCACAATGTGAGAGAGGCATCAGACACAGGTTGAGGTGGAACACATTGACACTGTCCAGATCCGGTTGTCCTCAGATGTTTCGTAGGTTGTCGCATCTCATCAGATGTTGTTGTGTAGCTTGATCTCACAGGCTCGTGACTCACTGATGTGGATTCTAGCTGAAAAAAACAAGTCCTTTCAAATTCCCGGGTCTTCTTCCTCGAAGTCGTCTCTCTGGTCAAATATTTACAGAGGCTTAACCCAGTCTTCTTTTATCAGCTGTCAGGCTGGCAAGAGTCCAATTCTCTTAGCTCTGGAATATGGTGGAAGTCCTTCCAGGGAAAACTCCCAAGCTGGAACAGCACACACGTTCTCTCTGTTCCCTTGCAAAGGCCTCCTCAAGTTCTTTGTTTGTCTGAATTTACTCTTCTCGGTCCAGTGGGGTACACTTATCCCTCATTAGAATGTTCCAGAAAGTTCTGCTTACAAGAATGTTGCCTCAGTGATGCCGCCAATGTATAACTGATGGTAAGCATAGCTTACAAGATGGTAACTTCCACGTAAAGCAGTACAGTCTCTGGGTCCCATAAAACTCATTCCGGTTTATATTTCTCCATTTTTTTCAAAAATTCTAACATCCTAATTCGTCTCTCATTTCGGCTTAAAATAAGTTGGTTTTCAGTGGGGATGGTCTCTGGCACGTTTAATTCTGACAAGTTGAGCGTAGAATGGTCAGTCAAAAACTTTTGAAATTTCAAAAACAACGTCTCATTCCTCGCTCGACACACCCTGACCAGAAGCTCGAGAGCCTTGTACTGTTTCTTGTAGACCAAACACAAGCAGAAGCACTCTCTGTAAAAGTTAAAAAGATGCCTTTCTTTAAGAGCATCTGAGATTTCGTCAAACACAAGGATGGCCAAGGGCTCATCCTCCATCAAGAATACGTAAAATGGGTGCCAGGATGCACCATCTGTCTGGAGACTCACGTAGCTCCCACCCAATTTCCAGAATTCAATAAAGAGACCTTTGTAATCACAGTCACATTTAATGTAATATGCAATCGCAGTGATACCAGCTAAAAGTTTCCAGTAACATTGTGAGTTTAAATTCTGAATCAGGGACTGAGCAACATTAAGAAAGAGGTGCTGGCAGGGCCATTTAAGAAATAAACGGAGCACATTGTACGAGACATACCTCTTAACTCGCGGTCTTTGATCCTCGTCCACGATCCGCAAGAGCGTATTAGCCATGACCGGAGGGAACGATGGAATAAAATCCCAATAATTTGAGCCTCCAAAAAGCCCAGGTTGAGCAAACCACTCTCTGCTTCGGATGAGCTGGATGGTTTCCTCGGATGCATTCTCCAAGAAGTACTTCAACGCTAAGGTGTTGCCGCTGTATCTTGCCCTGGCATAGCCCACCGCGCACATCTCGGCGCTTAGGTCTCCATGGATGACCTTTGATCGAAAACGGCCCTTGTAAACGCAGAACCAGAAGCTCGAAAGGGATTCTCGATGATGTAGGGCATCGAACACGATACATCGGTCGTGGCCGCAGTGTCTCCAGTTGTACTCGAATCTCTTAATTATGGAAAGCTGCCGTCCAACTCGAAAAATGTCATCTTCTAGACAAAGATCACAGGCCACCTTGAATTGCTTAATGATGGGCTGATTGGTATCGAAGATGACTAGGGCGCTCTTCTCCGCTTCCACCGTTCCATGTGATGTCAAGACGAGGCGAGCACCGTGGCCATACCTGAGGTACCATTTGCTCATCTCAAGAAGGATATGTCTTAGGATTAATTCAACCTCTTTTTTCAAACTTTGCGGTATTGCTAACTTCTGAACTAATTCATTGCATCTCGGATCTACTGCCAACGTTTTTGAATTACGGCCTCGGTAGAGTCTGGAGGCCTCTATGATGTTCTGGCATATTTTGATAGCGGCTATGATGCGCAACGCTTTGAGCTCGTAGTTGAGATTCATGGTCATGGAGACTGGAAGATAGTTTAATAAAGAATAGTATTATAGTTACTCCGTCAATATTTTCATAAAGAAAATAACCGGTAAGTGGAAAATGAGTACCGGTCTTAAGTAATTAAGGTAAAAAGATTTATTAAAACACGCCCAAAGATTGTTTTCTTGTCCTCTTCAGGAGCTAAACATATACAGATATGGAACATAAAAGGGCAAAACTATGATCCTGTGCAATACTTTTGAAACAATTCACAGCTGTATTTCAAATGCCGTGGAATTGTGCGTAAAACAATTCTATTTTCAACAAAAATGGCGTTGTTTGTTAATGAAATATAATTTCTTACAATTTTTTCACAAATACTTTCTAAAATAAAGAACATTTCTGTAAATACAATCACGTTTGGTCCTTTAAAATGATCATGTTTAAATTGTTGCTTGTAATAATATTGAAGTTGTCATGGAAATTTAATAATTTAACCTCGTCCTGAAATAATGATATATTTTCCGGAATAATTACGATGAACTTGCTAATAACAACATGAACTTGTACATAATTAAAAATGTGTTATTATGTTCATCGATGTTTTTTTTGGAAAATTGTAATGTTTTACTTGAAATAGTTACGTTTCACGAAAAATAATTATATTTTCTTCAAAAAAAAACCCTTAAATTTTATCTTTATAAATAACACGCAGAAAAACAATGGTCTGGACATTGCTTCAAGAAAATTAAGAAATATGACAAAAAAATCCCTCCAGGAAGAAGGAGTTGCTCAATTTTTTTTCCGAACAAGGATTGTTGCTCAGCTGATCAAAATGCCCTAAAGAGGATCGGTGACCAATGATCAAGTGACCTTTTAAAAACTCGACTGCGAACAATGGGCTTAAATTTGATTTTATTTTTAGTGAATGAATTCAAAGTTGGTTCTTCTTCCGCACCTTGAATGTGCCTTCTGGCCAATGGTCAGTGTTCGTCACTCAACAAGTTCCTCGTTGGGACATTTAGGTCAGAAGGGTTATATTTAACCCTTATTTTTTAATAAAATTAGCTAATCTTATGAGCATAAAATGTTTTTTAGCTGCCAGTTTTTCACATTAATTTAAGCCTACAGTAACTATTGAAGCACCAAACTTGCTTTCACTCGTGAATAGAACTTAATTCCGGAATTTTTGTGGATGCAGTTTTTCTTTAACTTCCTGAGCCTTTCTTTAACCTCCTGAACCTTTTTCACATTATTTGGCACACTTCGCATTTAGCGAAGAAACGGCGACCTTTTAATGCCCGTAAACAACTTCATTAGGAATCACTATATGCTGAGAAGATTGACTTAATTCATTAAGAATTATGGTTAAATTAAACCCTTATTAAACGTAATATTAGACAACAAAACATCACGGTACATTTAATATTTCAAGTTTTTCAAAGTGTCCCATCTCTTGTGTCACACTTTAAAGATGGCTTTTTCAGTTTTCAATAATTGTTGTAAAGAATTAAAAAAAATAATTTATGCAAATTATTTACTTAATTCTCAATGTATATTCAAGTGAAATGTTATTGTTGAGAAACATGTTTAAGCATTGTTTATTTTGCCAATTTATGAAATCTTACTGAAGTCCCATCATTTATGTTGAGCACTGTATAACTGATTTTCACGAAACGTCACTATTTTTGAGTAAAACTTCACAATTTTCCTAAAAAACGTTCAAAGTTTTCGAGAAAGATTCACGACAAACAATATAAAGAATAAATTACGGTTTTCAAAAACAGTGTTATTTTCCATTACAAAATGACGTGTATAGTGATAATTCTATACAAAAGCCACTAAGATAATTGGTCCATAAAAAATTTGGTCGTACATTTCTCTAAACTTATGGATTTCACGACGAATTTCAGTGCACAAAATTCCAGGACGAAGCATTTCACAAACGAAGCATTTGCTCTTTTTTTGTGCGTTGAAATTCGCCGAGAAATCCAAAATTTCTGAGATATATTGGTCAAACTTTTAACAAATAATCCTTTGATGCACATTTAGCTTACCTTTAATCGAAATATTTGAAGATGTCCGCAGATTTTAAACGGTCAGTAAAACAATTCAATGCCCGGAATAATGGCTGCTGACCAAAATGTCCGAGCGAGGAGTGACTAACACTGACCATTGGCCAGAAGGCACATTCAAAGTGGAAAAAGAGGTCCACATTTTATGAGTTCAGCCCATTGTTCGTGCACACATGACCATTGGTCACCAATTTCCTATTTAGGACATTCTGGTCAGCAGCAGTGAAGTCATTATCCCTTGCATCTACTCGCATTTTTCAAACTTCCAACATCTTCAAAATATTTCGATTAATTCAAAATATAAATTAATGTATTACTGGGTAAAAATTAGGACGAATATTTCTTGCAATATCATGATTTCGCGATGAATTTATGTGAAAAAATCGAGCAAATGCTTCTTGTTTTCCCACTCTCACTCAAAGTTTTGAATTGATTTCTTTAAAAGTAGCACATGTCTTGAAAAATATGCTAATACGTGCATTTAGGAAAGTATATTTTTTTTTTCTGGAAAATATTTTGGTTTGTTGTGAACTTAAACATGTTTTAGGAAAAAAATATTATCATTTTACATCAAATATCCACAAAACCATACGGGGCAATTTTGGATTTATTTTTTTTATTAATGTTTGAAAACATTTAAATCTTCCAAATTAAAAAATTTAGCAACTTACGTAAAAATGTTGGAAATAATTAAATAACTCACAATATTTGTAAAATAATACAACTTTGTAAAAATGTCTAAACTTTAGTAAAATCTGGTAATCTTGTCAACGTTCCTTCAGAAATTTCATTTTAACTTCACTGACTTTTTCAAGTTTAAAAAAAAATGACAATTTCACAAAGTCAAAAATTTTACATATGGAAAGACTTTTACCCAAATTTAAGTATATAAACCAGATCCAATTGTTGGAAGCTCTTAGACAGGTATAAACTTAACAGTATTCCGTGTTGAAGACATACCGAGTAAATAACCAAATACATGTATTGCGTTTTGTTGTTTTAGTTGATAGAGAAAGCTGACATATGGCAAATACAAGAAACCATT
The DNA here is from genome assembly GCA_034697705.1 of Ommatoiulus sabulosus. Lineage (NCBI taxonomy): Eukaryota > Metazoa > Arthropoda > Diplopoda > Julida > Julidae > Ommatoiulus > Ommatoiulus sabulosus. The sequence goes on along the minus strand of JAQGAO010003991.1, from coordinate 1,639 downwards.
AAATTTGTAGAAACTGAGAAACAGATGCAAAGAAAAGCTAAGGAGTTTACATCAAAAAACTTTGATTATCGTTGATAGGATGATAAAATAGTTCTTTCCATAAAATGTCACGGGTTTCGTAGTAAATGATAAGTTAATTCATTAACATTCTGCTGATGACGCCACCATGAACAAATGAATAAATGACGTCACCTTCAGAATTTTTATAAATGACATCCTCGTAATTTTAAAAGAAGACGTCACCTTTTTTATGAATGATGTCATCGTTTACTTCGAGGACCTCATTCATTAGAAATCTCTAATTTCGGGACATTATTCGAAAAAATTTAGGTTGCATTTTGAACATCCGAATCTCCGAAACCACCCCCTTATTACTCAAACGTTATCAAAACATGTACGGTTTTGTGATTTATCATATTTCGTAATCATTGCCCGAAAGATTTCTTCCTTATCCTGGTTCGAATTGTTAAATTAATTCGTTAAAAACGTAATTCATTCTGGCATACCTGCCATAAACAGAAACCCAAATGTGCTATTAATTGATATATACATTTATGTAGATTTGACGTTAAGTATTGATCGCTTTTCCAATCTACTTACCAATCTACTAGTTTTGGTAAGTATTTTATTTTAATGTTATAAATCCTGCCAAGGTTTTTGATAAAAAAAAACCATAAGAAATTTTGCAAAACGATTTTTCACAGATTTTTGCAAACCAGGGCAACTATGGTCAGTTTAGAAATTGTCAGTGTTCAATGGAATGTCACCAGAGTGGATTAAATTTTACTAATTCCCCTTCGTAGTAGCTAGGGCAATGGTCTGACAACCCATTTTGCCTTCCTGAAACGTGGGTAGTACGCAAAGGTCAAGTTAACCCCCTGGCCGGATTAACTATCGAGGGGGTTTAAAGTACGTCGCGCACCATTCGTCACACATTCGTTTAAATTGGGTTCGCTGGCAAGTTTTTAGGGTTGTTTAACTTTTGGTGCTGTCTGTACTGACCAGAGTGCAACACCACGAGTTTCGAGTATTCCGAGTAGTTGATTTTCAAACTAGCATTTTAAACACTCTCGTCACGAGTTCGCTTTGACATCGTCAATTGACTCGATTCGGAGTTTCGGACTTCCAGCCAGCCACTAAGAGTCTAAGAAACTGTCGACCAGCTACTTTCGTTCATCTGTCCAGCTCGTCCAAACCAGCTTTCGGTAAGTTTTTAGTTCTATTTTTTAATCTTGTTAGAGTGTTTTTTTAAATATGCAGTAATGATGTGTTGCTGGACATATTTTCTCGGTAGAGCTAATACTCCCTGACACCCTGTCAGGGAAATTAATAGTAAAACTGCACTGAAACATAAGTTTGGATGATGATCCGGTGTTTCAATCGTTTCTAACGTTGTTTCGAAACGTTCAATTGTTTCTAAGTTGTTCGATGCAACAGTATCCAGAACAATATTTTTTTTAGTAAATTAAATTAAATTTCTAATACTTAAGACAATGGAAGGCAAGACGTCACATCATGTTAGAGTTTCAAGTGTCTTATAGCCGATTCGGCTGGGCACACCTGTGTTGTCCACTTCAGGTGCGGGTGCAAATGGATCACGTGTCACTTAATGCGCGATGCGACCTCCCGACCATCCTAT